>QLPG01004470.1:8185-24175 GCA_003314385.1 Gomphus sp. MG54
GCCCCCCCCCCCCCCCACCGCTTGACTCTAACACTAGGACTGCCACTTCAGGAACCAGCCCCACCGTCAATGCCACAACCTCTGGAGCCACCGCTTCAGGAAGCGACCCCATTGCCAGCGCCGCAGCCCCTGGAACCATGTCTTCAGTAGGTCGTCCTGTCACAAGTGCTAAGCCCTTCACATCACATACTAGGACCACCTACTCAATAGACCACCCTGCTCTGGGTGTCACATCTCCCATACCATGTGCCAAACCTGCTCCCCCAGGAGTCCTTTTCCTTTTGAAAGCAGTCTTCCCCACACTATATGTCAGGATCAACCGACCCACCACCACCCAATGAGTCCAGGATGGACCACTGTGTCCCCACACACCTGTCGAATGATTCTGACCATCCATCTTGATGGCATTCTCCATCTCGGAAGCATCTGCTGTCCTGTTTAGGGCAACACCGAGGGCAAAAATGCCATCCTGATTTCCCTCAGGATGTCGTCACTCACATCACCCCCGCCCTTTGGAAGGGGAGGGACCAGTACCTCGACTTTCATTTTTTTCGAAGAGGGCACCTCAGGGACCTCTGTCTCCTCCCACCTCCTCTTTCTCGTGGTTGCCCCCTTAATGACTGACACACCACCGACCACGCATTTCACCTGGCTCTTCCAACAGAGAATACAGGTTTTGGCTGACATGGTCCATGTACATGGATCTCTACATTTGCGACACCTATCACAAGGTTCTGACCTCAGCATAGGAGGAATCCCTGGACTGGTGATCTGGTAAAGGTCAGGCCGATATTCAATCAACAAACACCAAGTATATTCAAAGGGTCTGAGACCCACCTCCTTTGCAGCCACCGGCACATCCTGAGCAATCTGGTTCTTGAAGGCCTTTTGCACCCCCGAATTTGGAGCATCCTTCTCAAGATGTCTCTGATGCATCCTGTCCATATCCTAAGCAATGGTGCCCACCCCAACTGAGGGCATGAGATAGACGTCCTCCTCACCCCCTGGATTGCCCCCAGAGGATGAGTAGGAAGACTCTGCATCCGAGAGGTCACAGCTATCTGAAGATTCTGTGGACTCGGTCTCCTGCCGTGGAACACCTCCATCTTCAGATCCCGACAGCCCAGCAAAACCCCCCCAGGAGGGTAAATCCTCTGGTTCCTCATCTGCCTGACTGGCCAAAAGGGCAGACTCTAGAGCCCAGGCATCGCACTCCAAAGCTTGATCCTTTCCCTCCCCCCTTCCCCTCTGATCCACCCCCTTTCAGACTTCGACCCTCAGACCCTTTCCAATATCCCGAGCAACTTCCAATTTCCATGCCCCCTCCTTCCTCATCAAGCAAATCTGTTTCGCACATTGGGCCTTGAAAGCATACACCTGCTCCAAAACCTCCGCTTCAATATCCTGTTCGAATCCAGACATGGGTAGGGGCAGGAAAGGAACTCAGGGAGAAGAGAAAGGCCTTTGTCAAGCCCACGATACTGTGCTCTGATTTACTCGGCAGTACCAACCAACTAATACTTACCTATATCATCCCTCACCAGTGGCCTTGGCTCGGTACATTCGGTTTATCATTTGGTTCATTATCCTTATCCCACCCTCTTATTCTTTATTATTCTTTTATTCCCTGTCCTTCCCCTTGCCTGTTTACCCTTGGGACACTCACTATTCGTTGTCACTTGGCAGTGGCCCTATTGTTTTATATTTGGCCACTTTCTATTGTTCTATTTTCACTCACTCTTTTGTTCTCAGTCATATTTCATTGTTCTATTATCATCCACATTCCTTGTTCTATTCTTGATCATTATGGACAATACCTCCACATGATTCTTCATACCTTATTGTTCTCCATTCCTTGTGCCACTCTGTTCCACATCTCACTTATTAACCTATATAAGTAACCAATGTATGTAGATGGTTCTTCATTCTGGAAATCAACTAGGTTTATGCCTTCTTGTCCTCCCTCCTCCTGTCCAAAGTCCTTTACTCAGGCTGACACTCTTGGCACTCTCCCGGGTATCTCTTCTGTCCCCAATCAGTGGCATGCATGGGAAGTAGGGCGCAACGCACGAGCATGTTGAAGCCAAGCCACTACAACTGGCCTGTAGGACTTGGCCACTCCTGTCCAACACCTTGGCATTCCCAGAGCCTGACAGCCTCTTTATATATGCATCGGACAGGCACTTGGAAAAAACACCTATTATGTCCCAATATGCCTAAAAATAGTCCCATGCTCTTCTCCGCTCAATTCATGGCAAGATTAAGCTTAGGACCTCGAGGGCTTGATCCTAGTGGAGGGATACTGTTATGGCCCATGACACCAAATAAACCCACATTAAACCCCACAACCACCCGCACTGTTTCTGGGACCTTTCCAATCGCTCAAAGTCTGAATAACCGATTTCTGGATTTCCGATGCATCATTCCAAGGTTCCATGTTTTCAAACCTCCAAAGATTCCGAAGTCAAGGTTCTGCTCCTTTGATAAACAACATGCAGGATCACCGCGTACCTCACTCCTTTGTTCTTCATTTCATATTGCCCCTTGTACTCTCTTCCCCCCCTTGTCTTTACTTAGTAAAAGATAGTACAAGACTAGATACATGTATATAAGTCACCAGTTGACTTGACTATTTGCCAGTACAAATATCGACTTAATTCCATGTCATAGTTTCTGATTAAGTTCTGGTAAACTTTCTGACTTTCCAAAATTAGAGATAGATGATCAAGGAGGGCGCAACACATAAGTTGAAGCCAAGTCCCTGCAACCTCAAACCACTCATACCACCCTATACTATGAACAGTTCCAAGACCCATAGTGCTTCCCGTCTTTCCGTCCCTATTCCGATTCTGATCCCAAGTCCATGACCCTTAGTCCCTCCATCCTCGGAGTACAAACCCCCCACTTTGGAAACCATTCAGAACCCTCTAGAAACCCTTCCAGAAGCCCCTAGCTAAGCACCAACATGCAGATTTAACAATTTTTGTTACTGATAAGTCCAACACAAATAATTGTATATTATTGTCAAGACCACGATACTGAGCTCCAGTTCACTCAGTAATACTGATTGACCTTCTGACCTTTACCCATACTATCCTCACTATCATGTGGTCTCAGCTTGGTACATCCGGTACATCATCTAGACTACTTCTCCCATCCTATCCCTTCTACCCCTCACTATCCTCTCATTCCCTCACCTGTTCTCCCCCAGAACATTTGATATCTACTTATTATTTTGGTCACAGCCCTATTGTTGTACAGTGACTCATAAAACTGAGTCAATGTTTGGTGCTTTTGGACTATTCATTGAATAGCTTTGAATGTAAAACATATATGAAAAAGGTGTTGGTAAATCAAAGAATTAATCTGATCAGGGCTATGCAACCATTAAAAAATTATGTAATTCTGATCAGGGGTGATGAAGATATGGGCAATTCAAATCAAGGGCCCATGTCAAGCGTTGGATACTGATGGACTTCGGTACTGCCGAGGGGTGTTGTCGAAAGGTTGGATGGACTATGGCCAAGTCCTGCAGACCAAGAGTAGTGGTGTTGGCTTCAACGTACTCATGCGTTGTGCCCTACTTGCCATGCGTGCCACTGTATTTGCAACAGACAGGTACTCGGGGGGATGCTGAAGATGCCAGCCTGAGTCGAGGACTTAACAGAAGGGAAGAAGGTAGAAGGGCCTAAGCCTAGTCGATACCCAGAATGAGGAAATATATACATGCATGTCCTACTTATATAGGTTAAGAAGCAACATGTGGAATAAGGAATGTGGGACAACAAGATATGCAGAGCATGTGGTCGTTGTCCACAGCGAACAAAATTAGAACAAGGAATGCAAAGTGGGGATAGAACAATAAAAGACAGAACAATGGGGTCGTGACTCAAGATGGGACAATAGGGAGTGGCCGAGTATAAAACAATGGGGTCTCGTCCGAGGATAATACAAGGACAGGAAGTCCCAAGGTGAAACAGACTAAGGAGTGCGAATGGCGGATGTGCCGAGCCGGGACCGGCACACCAAGTGTTATGCAGGCAATGTGGGCACTTGGTTGTGGATATAGGATAATTGCTCGGTCGGCACTGCTGGCGGATGGGTCTTGGAATGTGGACTTGACAGCCCATTGACTCAGTTTTGTGAGATGGTGTCAGAACAATCAGAATCTGATGCTCCATCTATTATATAACATGTAACCCTTGATAGGTGGTTACTATGGTAACCTTATCTTTCATGAGAACTCAAATTAAGGTATTTAATCCCCTCTAACATGTCCAGAACTTCACTACACTCCAATGCACCCCACTTCCTCTGCTCAAAAAGAAAACATCCTCTCCTTGGCTTCTCATAGTCATTCTACTTGCACTATTGCCTCAAGACTTGGCCTCAGCCAGTCTACAGTATCCAGGACTCTTAGAACTCTCCATCCCAACCAGCCCTGCTCCTCTGGAGGTTGTCCCTCCAAGCTTTCCTCTAGAGATCAACATTCTATTTTATCACAAATTGTTACTGGCAGAGCTGCCAATGCTACTCAGGTCACCAAACACATCAATACAATTATCCCCCACCCAGTCTCCTCAGAAACAGTCAGAAGACTCCTCAGGAAACATTCATTCAAGGCTATGGTAAAGAAGAAAAAGCCCTTCCTCAGTGCAAGGCATAGACAGCTGAGGTTGGCCTTTGCTTTGAAGCACAGAGAGTGGACTGTAGAGGACTGGAAGAGAGTCATTTGGTCAGATGAGACCAAAATCAACAGGTTTGGGTCAGATGGGAGGCAGTGGGTCTGGAAACAGAAGGGGGAGGGGTTGATTGAGAGAGAGGTACAGGGGACAGTCAAGTTTGGAGGGGGAAACATTATGGTATGGTGGTGTATGGGATAGAATGGTGTTGGCCAGCTTGTAAATATTGAGGGGAAGATGGATGCTGATCAGTTTGTGTCCATTTTGGAGGACCACCTACTGCCCAGCCTGGAGGAAAGTGGAATTCCTGAGGAACAGGTAATTTTTCAATAGGACAATGACCCAAAGCACAAGTCAAAGAAGGCCAAGAACTGGATGGAAAGCAACAATATCACTCTCCTTGACTGGCCTGCACAGTCTCCAGACCTGAATCCTATTGAGCACCTCTGGGATCATGCAAAAACAGGCTTAAGGAGTATCCAACACCACCCAAGGGAGTTTGGGAAATTTGGGAGAGAGTAGAAGAGGTATGGAATAACATACCACCAGAGGTGTGTCAGAATTTGATAGAGAGTATGCCTAGAAGACTTGAGGCAGTAATTAAGGCCAAGGGGGGCAATACCAAGTACTAGAATTGCAACTTACTATTTCTCTGATACCCTCTCACAAAACTGAGCCAATGAGCCCTTGATTTGAATTGCCCATATCTTCATCACCCCTGACCAGAATTATATAATTTTCAAATAGTTGCATAGCCCTGATCATATTCTTTCTTTGATGCACAACACCTTTTTCATATATGTTTTACATTCAAAGCTATTCAATGGATAGTCCAAAAGCACCAAACATTGACTCAGTTTTGTAAGTCACTGTATCTTCAGCCATCCTCTATTGTTCTATTCTCACCCACTCCTTCATTATTTTATATTCTATTATTCTATTCTCGCCTACATTCCTTATTCTATTCTTGATCACTGTGGACAATGCCTCCACATGGTTTTTCATACCTTATTGTTCTCCATTCCTTACACCACCCTGTTCCACATCTTACTTCTTAACCCATATAAGTAGTGGATGTATGTAGATAGTTCCTCACTCAGAATATCAACTTGGTTTGCACCCTCTCATCTGCCTTTCCCCATCTAAAGTCCTTCACTCAAGCTGACACCCTTGGCACCTATGTGAGCCTCTCTCCTGTCTAAATCAGTGGCACACATGGAACAGCAGGGCATAACGTACAAGCTTGTTGAAGCCTAGCCACCCCAAAACAGTCTGCAGAACTTGACCAACTTCTTGGCTTTACCGAGTCATAACAATTATTGGTTTTTAGTATGGCCACCTTTGGCTTTTAGCATAGCCTCAATCCTTCTAGGCATACTCTCAGTCAAGTTATGACACACTTCAACAGGTATATTATCCTAATTAGCCTCTACTCTCTCCCACAATTCTAACATCCCACCTGGTGGTGTTTCATACTCTCCCAAACTCCTTTTGATGTGCTCCCAGAGATTTTCAATTGGATTAAGGTCTGGAGACTGTCAGGGGATGATCCATCTAGTTTCTTAAGCCAAGCACCAGTCACCCAGCCAGCAGACTGATATGGTCTGCATTCGGAACCCTCTAGAACTCCTTCTGGAAGCCTCTAGCTAAGCGCCGACATGCAGATTTAACACCCTAGGCCAGACTCTTAGGGTTGGGTCTATGGGCATTCAGTAGATTGTACCACCAGAACCAGAGGAAGGGTAGTGTATGATGGAGAAGTGGTGCATGGGTACAGGGTATATAGAGCACAGGACTTGCTAGCAATGGGCCTTAGGTTTTCCTCTTAGGATTTCCCCCATTGCTAGGCCCTGTGTGACAGTCCTCATGTGCCACTGGGGTTGCCCTTACATTAGGAAAACCTCTACCTAACAAGGACTGGGCATTATGTTACGGCACAACCATAGGTGGGTTTGGTTTCAGTGATTGCAACTCAGACAGCTCCACCTTACTCATGTACTGGACACCTGATTCCCCCTCCTCTATAGCTATAAAAAAGCCATCAGACAACTCTCCTTAACCAATAATGCACCAAGACTTAGATGCTTAAGGACAGCTGGCCAGACTGGAGCAGGAGTTGGCAGAGAATCGAGTGGCCAATGCAGCCATCAGCGAAGCCCTTCAGGCAATTATGACAAAGCTTAACAATGACCTGACATGCAGAGATGCAGACTACCTGGGCCCCAAAGATGACCTAATACTGAACATACATGCAGACTCCTTCCATCCCGCACAATGAACCAACTTCCAAGTCTGACTGGCTGCCCTGTCAGACTTCGACAGAGATTGAGGAAAGGGCAGAGCCTTTCTCAACTCTGGCAACATCTATTTTGCAGTGTGCAGCAATCAGTTCGCCAACAACCAAGCCCACATTCACTGGGCATTGTCATACTTCAAGTCGGGAAGGGTGGCTTGATATGCCAACAGGGTTCTGTGAAACAAATGAGCCAGATGCTCCCTATACCCCAACTGGAAGGTGTTTGAGACAGTGTTAAATCCACATATCGGCACTTAGCTAGATACTTCTGGAAGGGTTTCCGGAGGTTCCAAATGGTTTCCAAAAGGGGGGTTCATACTTCAGAGGCAGAGGGACTAGAGGTTACAGGTTCACGGTCAGAATCAGAAAGGGGCAGAAAGACAGAAGCACCGGGGGACTAGGACTGTTCACAGTATTAGGTAGTTCAAGTAGTTTGAGGTGGCAGAAACTTGGCTTCAACTTATGTGTTGTGCCCTCCTCGATCGTCTGTCCCTAATTTCAGAAAGTTGGAAAGTTTACCAGAACTGAATCAGAAACTATGATGTAGAATTAAGTCGATATTCATACTGGCAAATAGTCCAGTTGACTGGTGTCTTATATACATGTATCCAGTCCTTGTACTAACTTTTCCAAGTAATGACAATGGGGGGAAAGAGTACAAGGGGCAATACAGAACAAAGAACAAGAGAGTGAGGTACATAATGATCCTGCACATTGTTTATCAAAGGATCAGAACCTTGGCTTTGGAATCTTCAGAGGTTTGGAGATGTGGAACCTCAGGTTGATACAATGGAATACAAAAAGCGGTTGTTCAGGCTTTGAGCAGCCAGAAAGGTCCCAGAAAGTACAAGTGGTTGTGGGGATTAATGTGGGTTTATTTGTTGGCATAGGCCATAACAGATGGACATGGTGGAGTACTTCTGCCTGAAGAATGAGCAGCTTTTGGCCCTCATGTGACTTGAAGGCATGGGCTGGTACCAAGGCAGGGACTTGGTTCAAGTTGTACCACCAGTGATCACAAAGTCACTGAATGCCCTAAAGCCACCAAGGCCCATGCAACTACGATCCCCAATATCACTTCCCAGGCAACTGATTCCTTGGACACCAAAACTGAGGAATCAGCCAAGGTGCCTGAGAACTAGTCAGCCTTCCATCAGCCTCTAAGCATACCAAGAGTTGTGTTAACCTGGGAAATGCCAGTAGTGAGGTTATAATCAATGCTTCTATTCCTTTTCCACTTCTTTAATAATTCTTCTATTCTCTGATTGGTTGCTGAACTCCTCTGTAACCCCTCTTTTATGCTTAATTGATTTAGGATCTACTCATAGTTTTATTGAATATTTTTATCTCCAGGAAAACAAAAAGTCCCTATTACTTCTATTTGTTTCCATTTCCCCTTAAAATTCTTCATCTAGTACTACTAATTTGGATATTACTGAATCTGTAGAGATGTCTGCTAGATTTCTGTCAGGACAATTTCAGTCTGCCCATCTGTATGTCACATCACTAGATTTGTTGGTCAGCAAAACTTGGTCACAACTCACTCACCCACTGTAATTCATTGATTAAAAGGGTATTGGCCAGTATTATATTCCGAAACACCACTAACATCTCTAGGTGCATCCTGACAGCCTTGGTCCAGCTGGCATTTGCTGCTACTCTAACAGCCTCAACCTGGATCCTCTCTGAAGCTGGAAGCTCTGCAAAGAAGCCCTAGTCAATGCAACTGCCTTTGTGTATGCTTGTAAACCAGAAGGCTGGCAAGCTTTTTAGCTGGGACCTCTCAGTCAATGGCACCTCTCAGCACATTTGGCCAAGGTCTCTTCCATCCCTGTTCTGTATACCCACATTATTTGACCTCACTCTTTTTCCAGCAAGCTCAGCTTAAAGCTGACAGTTAACTAGACAATGGGATGTCTACCTAAAAGGGGGGGTAGCCACTAGGTGAAAACCCTTCTGAATACTTCCCCTTCACTTAATACATCCCAAATACATCCTTTCTAATCCCTATTCTGACCTTACATCCTCTCAACTCTCCATCTCAAATTCCTCTCCTTTTCAACCTTCCAACCCTCTATTCCTGACCTTATGATCACACCCATTCCCAAATACCCCTCTCAGTTTCCTTCTCCCCAATTCTCTTCCAGCCTATCTATTTCTCCTTATTCTTTATATTATCATACTGAGACTCCTGATCACCTTAGTACATCTCACTTGTCCTTTTTGTTTCTTATATCTTTTCTTTTTTTCTTATTTTCTGTCAAGTACACGTACTGAGGTTCCAGTTATTCAGCAGTGCCGACCAAGCAGCCATTCTACGTCCACATACAAGTGTCCATACTGCATGCACATCACTTGGTATGCCGTTCTTGGCTCAGCATGCCCACCACACCATCTGCCTGTTCCTCAATCCACTTCACCTTGGGACTTCCTGTCCTTGTTCTATCTTCATACACAACCCTTGTTTTATAATCATGCACTCTCTATTGTCCTGTCCTTGACCCATTCCCTATTATTCTATCGTTTATTGTTTTATCCCAGTTTACATTCCTTGTTCTAATTTTACTCATTGTGGACAATAACCACATGCTCTGCATACCTTGTTGTTCCACATTTCTTATTCCACATGTTACTTCTTAACCTATAAAAGTAGGACATGCATGTACATACTTCCTTATTCTGGGTATCGACTGGGCTTAGGCCCTTCTACCTTCTTCCCCTCTGTTAAAGTCCTCGACTCGGACCGGTATCACCAGCATCTGTAAAGCCCATGATACCATGCTCTGATTTACTCGGCAGTACCGACCAACTGACCCTTACCCATGTTATCCCTCACCAGTGTGTGGCCTTGGCTCGGTACATTCAGTTCATCATTTGGTTCATTATCCCTATCCCACCCTCCTATTCTTGATTATTCCCTGTCCTTCCTCTTGCCTGTTTATCCTCAGGATATTCACTCTTTGTTGCCACTTGGCAGTGGCCCTATTGTTTTATGTTTGGCCACTCCCATTGTTCTATTCTCACTCACTCTTTTGTCCTCAGCCATACTTTATTGTTCTATTGTTGTCTACATTCCTTGTTCTATTCCTGATCATTGTGGACAATACCTCCACATGATTCTTCATACCTTATTTTTCTCCATTCCTTGTGCCACTCTGTTCCACATCTCACTTATTAGCCTATATAAGTAGCTAATGTATGTAGATGGTTCTTCGTTCTGGAAATCAACTAGGTTTACACCTTCTTGTCCTCCCTTCTCCTCTCCCAAGTCATTTACCTGGGACAACACTCTCGGCACTCTCCCAGGTATCCCTCTGTCCCAAATCGGTGGCACACATGGGAAGTAGGGTGCAACGCATGAGCACATTGAAGCCATGCCACTATTCCCAGCCTACAGGACTTGGCCACTCCTCGGCATTCCTGGAGCCTGACAGCATCCTCCTCCCGAGGACCTGCCTGTTGCAAAACCAGTGGCACGCACAGCAAGTAGGGCACAACACACGAGTACGTTGAAGCCAACACCACTACTCTTGGCCTGCAGGACTTGGCCATTGTCCACCCGACAACCCTCGGCAGTACCAAAGTCCATCAGTACCCGAAGCTTGACAGCTTCCCTTCATCCCACCCTTTCTACTTTTGTTTATTCTTCTATTCCTGACCTTCCCCCTGTCCCATTTCACCTTGGGACAATTCTATTAACTTATTTTCGGTCCTGACCCTATTGTTTTATATTCGGTCACATTCTATTGTTTTATTTCTAGTCACACTCCTATCATTTTATTCTCAGCCATATCCTATTGTTCTATTTTTGTTTATGCTCATTGTTCTATTTTTAACCATTGTAGACAATGCTTGCACATGCTCTCCATAGCTTATTTCTTTTTCCATGTCTTATGCTACCCTGATTCCACATCCACTTCTTAACCTATATAAGTAGCATATAGATGTAGATAGTTCCTCATTTTGAATATCAACTTGGCATATTCCTCTTGCCTATCAAGTACACGTACCGAGGACCCGATAACTCAGTGGTACTGACTAAAATACTCCATTAGTAACCAAGCACGAACCATTCAATGAGTTGCTCTTGGCCAGATGCACATATCGGTCACACCCCTCATTCCTACGACCACTCCTCACTCCTCGGTCCACCTCACCTCGGCACTTCCTGCCCTTGTGTTATCTTCGGTTATGGCCTTGTTTTACAATCGGGCATTTCCTATTGTGCTAGGGCACGTCCTATTATTCTGTCCTTTATTGTTCTATTTCCACCCTACATCTCTTATTCTAATTTTATTCGTTGTGGACAATAGCCGCATGCTCTGCATACCTTGTTGTCCCACATTCCTTATTCCACATGTCGCTTCTTAGCCTATATAAGTAGGACATGCATGTACATACTTCCTCATTCTGGGTATCGACTAGGCTTAGGCCCTTCTACCTTCTTCCCTTCTGTTAAGTCCTCGACTCGGGCCGGCATCTTCAGCATCCCCCTGAGTATCTGTCTGTTGCAAATACAGTGGCACGCATGGCAAGTAGGGTGCAACGCACGAGTACGTTGAAGCCAACGCCACTACTCTTGGCCTGCAGGACTTGGCCATAGTCCGCCCGACCTTTCGACAACACCCCTCAGCAGTACCAAAGTCTGTCAGTATCCGACTCCTGACATTGCCTTCCTTCCTCCTGTCTGATGTCCTTACTTGGGCCAACACTCTCAGCACTCTCCCAAGTTCTTCTTCTCTCTAAAATTAGTAGCACACACAGAAAGTAGGGCACAATGCACAAGTACATTGAAGTCAACCCACTGAGCCCTCAACGTCCTAAGCTTGATCGAGGTGGTAATTAAGATGGACATGACTGTGGGAGCTTTTGATTGTTTCCTGGGATGATTTATCGATTAAAAAGTGCTGATGGTCCTGTTGCCTATATAGGGGGGTGTCTTGTAGAACTGGAGGGGGTCTTTCCTCAATGGAGAACATGGATTCTCAACCCTTGGAAGTCCTCAAAATTTTCTCCTGTTTCCTCCTCTCTAGGGCATTGTTGGTGGGGTCCAAGTGGTGTCTTGAAGACGAAGATGATCTGCAATGCCTGTGGGCCATTGATGGTGATGTGGTGGCATTGCAGACTCATGCTATTGTGATTTGTGATTCCCTTGTTCTTGTGGTGACTTTCCCCTTTTAATCCTTTCATAGTGTAGGGGTAGTTCTTAGACCCATCATTGTCCAGAAACCTCTCTTGTGATCATTCCGGATGGGGTGCTGTTCCTAGTGGTCTAGTGGTGGGGGGCAGGTGGTCTGGATGCTTTCGATTGGATTTCCATGTTTTTGGCCCGTCTATATGCATTCCAGGAGGACTCAGATTTTTTCCAGGGTCTCTTCGTGGCACTTGACCGCTGTCTTCAGCATATCATTGAGTTGTTAGAACAGCATTCAGGGGAGGTTAGACTGGCTCAAAATCTTGTTGATGCATTGTCATTGTTGGTCGATCGGGTGGGGGGTGAGCCCAATGTTCAGTCCTCAGATGGTGTTTGTTCCTCAGAGACTGGAGGAGCTTTGGATGAGCCTGTTATGTGATTTGAGTGTGGAAAGTGGACACTTGGTGTAGAGGGTCCATCTGGTGGGAGGCCCAGGAAGGTGGGGGTTTGGAGAAGGGGCCTCCAGGGCTGGTTCAAGTGGAAAGTGTTTAGTGTTCTGATCAGGTTGGTTCCAATCAGGGCCTGGGACATTCCATGTTTTCTGCAGTAAATAGATTTTGTTTGTATACTTGGTGTCATGAGTTCTATGCATGGTCCTAGGTGGCATCAGGGTGGTTCAGGGGTGAAGTATTTGGATTTTTTAAACCAATGGGGGTTTGTCTCCAGTTGCTTCTCCCTTCTCCAGGGTAGACGTCTCATCATCTAACTGGTTTCTGTGGTTAGGGCTGTGGTGGTCATTGTAGTCGGTACAGTCATGAAGGTCATGGTTGTCATGGTGGCTGTGGCAGCCGGTCGCCAGATCGTTGCTTGGACAGTGGTAGCGTCATCGGGATTCAGAGGATGTCCTGCAATTCCAAGTCTTGGTTTTGAACTGTGTTAATAGTTCAGTTCGTATTAACATGTTATCGAAATAGGTTCTAGTCTAAGAGAATCTACAGATGGTACTGTTTTGTCTAAGGGATGGTACAGGTTCTGCGATGGTCAGGGTTCTTCCTGAGCAGAGTTTTCAGAGGGTCAGATTGAGCGCTGAGTAAAAACTGCAGGCTCCATGGTACCAAGAATCAGTTGGGATGAAAATCTAAATGAGTGGTACTCAATGCCCCGTTGATCATTGGATCATAGCGGGTAAGCATATGGTGTCCTGGAAACTAGGATTCTGATGGAGTTTGGAGGGTCAGATTGTTTCTGAGGAAATGGGTCAAAATTCTTCGATGATTGGGTGTTCAAATTCCTGAAAAGGTCAGATACATTGTTTGTTTTACTCCCTGGGTACAGTTGGTGTTTAACACAAATAACTAGTGCCAGAGTCAGGGGGCCTTGCTTCTTATTCCTCAGTTTCTGAAGTGTCTGAGGCTTCAGACTCTTCTTCAATTTCCTCTGTCATGGAGGCTGCATGCCTTTTGGTGACTGTGGTGGCAGATCTTGGGCATTCCTTGGCTGTGTGGCCTGATTTGCCACAAAAGAGGCAGAGGTTTTGTTTGAGGCAGCATTGCTGTTCTTGCGGTTTAAGTTTTCCATCTTTTCTGAGTTTGGATGATAGATCCATGGTAGTCCTGCTGCCACTGGATGGGGTCATGGCTTGGCCTGGATTGGCTGTCTTATTGCCCATATTAGGGGCCAAATACATGTTCATAGGGGTCCTCCCTCTATTGTAGGGGCAGTCGAAGTTCTGGCTAGAGGAGGGTTCTCTGGCAACCTCCAATTGTCATTCCCAGTAGCAGGTGTCGATGGATTGAGATAGGAGTGTCAGGAGTTGGATACTGACGGACTTTGGTACTGCTGAAGGGTGTTGTCGAAAGGTCGGGTGGACTATGGCCAAGTTCTGCAGGCCAAGAGTAGTGGCGTTGGCTTCAACGTACTCGTGCGTTGGCTTCAACGTACTCGTGCGTTGCGCCCTACTTGCCGTGCATGCCACTGTATTTGCGACAGACAGATACTCAGGGGGATGCTGAAGATGCCAGCCTGAGTCGAGGACTTTAACAGAAGAGAAGAAGGTAGAAGGGCCTAAGCCTAGTCGATACCCAGAATGAGGAAGTATGTACATCCATGTCCTACTTATATAGGTTAAGAAGCGACATGTGGAAATAAGGAATGTGGGACAACAAGGTATGCAGAGCATGTGGTTGTTGTCCACAACGAACAAAATTAGAACAAGGAATGCAGAGCGGGGATAGAACAATAAAAGATAGTATAATAGGATTGTGACTCGAAATGGGACAATAAGGAGTGGCTGGATATAAAACAATGGGGTCGTGTCTGAGGATAATACAAGGACGGGGAGTCCCGAAATGAAACGAGCCGAGGAGTGCAGATGGCGAATGTGCCGAGCTGGGACCGGCGCACCAAGTGTTATGCAGGCAATGCGGGCACTTGGTCGTGGATATAGAGTAATTTCTTGGTCGGCACTGCCGGCGGATGGGTCTCGGTACGTGGATTTGACAGTATCCCCCCCTTAGTGGCTGAACCCCTGAAGCCGGAAATTAAAAGCAAGGTCCGGAACGCCTAAACGTAATATCGCGGATCGTGGAGGAAGTTTCCGGACTTCTCATAGACCAACCACTTCTGTCCAATCGTTGCCGTCAAAAATACCCGGAACAAAAAAATGCACGCTGAGACCGACGCTGTCGAATGGGAGAACGACGGGGGATGGGTGACCCACGATCATGACGCGTCGTCAACCCAGGCTGCGGGGCGCGATTTGCGGACTTCCGGGGAGGTCACGGATGGTGTGGATGGGGTGGGTGGGGAAAACACTTCAGCGGAGGATGCGGAGGGCGTGGGTACAGAGGGTGCCTCGGCAGGGGTCATGGGGACGGATGGGGAGGTGACTGTGGGGTGACTCGTGGCAGCGAGTTGGGATGCCCCGGCGGATGCGGAGGATGGCTCAGAGGCCACTTATTCAGAGAGCGGATCAGCCGGGTGGGGCGAGGGTCTCGGAACCTCGGGAGGCCCGTCGGTTATTAGATGGAAACGGGGTCGAAGCATGGAGGCGGAGTCGTAGGTGAATGGTGACTTTCTTTATTTTCCTCTTTTATGCTGACAACTATTATTCGTTTACAGAACCAATTAACTCGGGATGAAGTCCATCCCGTAGTCCAGGACCGGGACGATGATGTGGGTGGGGCGGTAGAGCCCCCTCGTAAGAGACCCAGATGGGCCTGCACCTGAAAACCGAGCGGGAAGGCTGTCGAATCCGGAATACCACTGGCTGGGGGGTCGGGTCGGAAACGGACGAAGAAAATAGGGAGGACGGAGAATGCTGAGTGGATCGGACGGGTAGAGGAGAGGCTGCATCGCTTGGAGGAGACGATGCGGCTCCTTCTTGAGAGGGAGCCCAACTTGTCGGGACACCCGCGGTTGGAGGAGTTGAGGGAAGTGTTTCGGGAGGAGTTGAGGGAAGTGTTTCGGGAGGAGGAAAGGAAGGAGCGGGAGGAGAAGGAGGAGTGGGAATGGAAGAAGAAGGAGGAGCGGGAGGAGATAGAGAAGGAAGATGTAGAAATAGATTAGAGGGGAAAAAATGAAATTTTGTTTGATTTTTTATATATTTTTGTTTGATCAAATTTGAAGGAGATAAAGGAAAATCGAGGGGAAGAGAGATGAAACAAGTCGGAGGTACCGAGGTGTTCGGCATCTCGGCTGTATCGTATTGATGGGGGGAGAGGTGGCGGATGGACTGGCATAAAGGAGGGATTGGAGGCTGGAGGTGGAAGATATTCCTTCCGGGATTAAAGTGGTTGTAGGGTCATAAGCGGAGTGTCGGGAATGTATGGGGGAGTGGCTGGAGGGGGATCGGGGAAGAGGGGGACGTGATGGGTGAC
>QLPG01004472.1:0-11074 GCA_003314385.1 Gomphus sp. MG54
GTTGATGATTTGTGCCCTTCAGAGTTGATTGATCTTGTCAACCATATGCAGACCTACCAGGATTTTTTGGAAGCCAGACTACGCAAGATATTCGATTTTGACGTATATCATCCGGAGACTATCAAAGTCGTCTAGGAAAAATTAGAACTCCATGGGTGAGTTTTTCACAGCTAATATCTCATATTCACTACTGTTGATCCCACTCTGAATATTTGTTCAAGCTTAAAAGTGCAACGAGGCGGTCTCGACGCTGTGCGTAAGGGCATGCGGAAAATAAAAGACTTTGTGATTAAACTCTCTGGATGGATTGATATCTCTGCACCCAAGTATGGCAAAGAAGATCCTAAGAAGGAGGAACACATTCAGGGAAATGCTTGGGCAAGTTACCAGGTTATCTGTATAGCGAACGGTTTTTACAATGTTATCGTGATAGATCCGGGGCAGGGGCACGGCTGGGCTCGGCGGTAGAGGTGGGTATATGAGACTGTTCAAGGGCCATAATATCAAATATATCAAATAGGTGAGAGGAGTTACGATGGATGTTATTGATCCAGTCCAAATCCCTTTATTTTTCCAGGTGTCTGATGAACTCAAGGCGAAAATCCCCGACAATATGAAAGAAAAAGCATGAGAAATGGCAAGAGCACAGCTCGCACGCCAACTGGAAGAGCTGAATATGAGCCAACACAAGGACAAGGGGTACTATGGCTTGTTGTACACCGTCGATACCCATATTCCTCGTCTTCACGACTTGCTCAAAAGTGAGCTCAATTCGTTCTCCAAATTTTCCCTGGTATGTAGTGATGGGATCGATGTACTGAATCCCTGCCAGAGAGGAAGAGCTGGTCAAAATGAAGCGTGGGACAAATGGTGAGCTCGATGCAGTCAATTGGTGGGTGGATTAACTGAGAATAATATTATATATAAGGGGTGCGGAATGGCGACACCAAAACTCCGGCGCCCCCAGATAACTTACTGCTAACCTTTAAATATGCCAGCCCCAAGCGTATCCGTTTCTAATTTGATGTCAGCGCGTCGATATATCGCTTCCAATATAATACACGCTTTCAGCGCAGTCCAGAAACTTGTAAGCGAGATGCTTTATTTGCGCCACAGTGTGGATGTATCTTTATCGAATGTATCATAGCCGTTATGCCCATGGAGACGTTCGACCGACTTTTTAGGATGTAAGCATTTTGTCCCCGGTTCCAGATTTTATCCTGATTATGTGATTAGATGTGAGTATAGAGACAAGTATGACCATTTCCTGTCCTTGAACGCAACTGCCATTTCTTCCAGTCTTCTAGTCTTGGTGAATATATTAGATAATTTAATATCTTAGACTTTAGGGTAGGCAAATAGATAAGAGGGGAGAATAGAGGTCTTAGTGTTTAGTCTATGTTCTAGCTTTAGATAAAAGGCTTTCTGTTTTCAACTTGTTGTAAAAGTTTATTGCAATTTATTGGGAGTAAAGTTTATGCTACTCTAAACACTCTAGTTATATAGTAAGTGTAGCGTCTACTCAACGGTGCGTATGCCTGCGCAGGCCCCTCCTAGAGGCGCGTGTGGTTCCCATTAATGACGTGTGATAGGTGACTGACGCGTTTGTCACATGTGCTGATGCGTGTGATTGTAACGCGTTCATGACTTGTGGCCGCTGCACGGGCGGCTCAATACACAGGATAAATAATACGCATGCCTACTTGGTTCCAACATCTAGAACCCGAGACCGCCCCGGATACCTCCGCGAGATGGAAGGTGATCGAGAAAACGAACTTGATCGCTCAGTATTCATTGACAGGGGATTACACATCTATTGATCCCCAGGCGCGGTCCGGATTCCAGATCGATTGGAAGCCATCGAGAAAGCTGTGCCAGAAATTAGGTGGCTGGTAATCGCTATTTCAGACGTGGACTTTAGTCGGCAACAGATTACTGCCGATGAGCTAAGCAAGGCCCTCCCAAGCTACGTTCGAACTCGAAAAAAAACTTGATCGACATGTGCTCTACTAACTAGGTTCTGCAAATTGATTGGGTTGCCCTAAGAACGGAAGCCAAACTGAGAGGCAGTTATTGGCCCACCCTGCATCCAACATGGACAAGGACATGATCAGAGGTCATGTCGCCGCCTTTCATGATTTGCGCTCCGGATATGACCACGATGAAATTTGGTATCCATATTCGCTACAAGGGGATTCTTTGTCGCACTGCATTGGTGATTCTGACCATGGTTGATGATTTGTGCCCTTCAGAGTTGATCGATCTTGTCCACCATGTGCGGACCTACCAGGATGCTCTGGAAACCAGGCTACGCAAAGTATTTGATTTTGACGTATCTAAGCCGGAGACAATGAAAGTCCTCTAGTAAACATTAGAACACCACGGGTGAGTCTTTCACAGCTAATATCTCATATTCGCTACTGTCCATCCGACACTGAATATTTGTTCAAGCTTAAAAGTGCAACGAGTCGGTATCGAAGCTGTGCATGAGGACATGTGGAAAATAAAAGACTTTGTATTTAAACTATCTGGATGGACTTAAATCTCTGCACCCAAATATGGAAAAGAAGATCTTAAGAATGGGGAACACATTCGGGGAAATACTTGGGCAAGTTACCAGGTTATCTGTATAGCGAATGGTTATCACAATGTTATCGTGATGGAACCGGGGCAGGGGAACGGCTGGGCTCGGCGGTCGAGGTGGGTATATGAGGCCGTCATAATATCAAATATTTCAAATAGGTGAGAGGAGTTATGATGGAAGTTATTGGTCCAGCCCCGATCCCTTTATTTGTCTAGGTGTCCGATGAACCCAAGTGGAAAGTCCCTGACGATATGAAAGAGAAATCATGAGAAATGACACGAGAACAGGTCGCATGCCGACTGGAAGAGCTGAATATGAGCCAACACGGGGCCAAGGGGTAATCTGGCTTGTTGTCCACCATCGATGCCCATATTGCTCATCTTCATGACTTGCTCAAAAGTGAGCTCACCTCGTTCTCCGCATTTTCTCTGGTATTTAGTGATGGGGAAGATGTACTGAATCTCTGCCAGAGAGGAAGAGCAGGTGTCAATGAAGCGTGGGACGGATGGCGAGCTCGACGACAGTCAATTGGCGGATGGATCAACTGAGAATAATATCATATATAAGGGGTGCGGGATGCCGACACCAGAACTCGGGCGGCCCTAGATAACTTAATGCTAACCTTTAAATATGCCAGCCCCGAGCGTATCTGTTTCTAATTTGATGTCAGCGCGTCGATATATCGCTTCCAATATAATGGACGCCTGCAGCGAAGTCTAGAAATCTGTAAGCGCGATACCCTATTTCCGCCATAGGTGTGGATGTATCCTTCCCGAATGTATCACAGTCGTTATGCTCATGGAGACGTTCGACCGACTTTTTGGATGTAAGCATTTTGTTCCCTGTTCTAGATTTTATCCTGATTATGTGATTAGAATTAGATATGACCATTTCCCGTCCCTGAACGCAACTGCCATTTCTTCCAGTCTGGGGACAATCCCACAATCCCACTTCTAGAACCCAAGTCCGCCCCGGATACCTCCATGAGATGGAAGGTGATCGAGAAAACGAACATGATCGTTCAGTATGTTGGAGTCACAAGCAGTAGAAGCTACTTACAGCATTGGTAAGCAACTAGTACAGTAGCCTAGCTGAGTTTCAATAAAGAATCAACATGTCTTAGCCTAAGCTTCTATGTGCAAAGGCCAGCTACTATGTGACTAGTGGCCTGGCTTCACTCTATAGTTGTAATAGGTTATGGGCCCCGCCATAGGACTTGTTCCCAGTTTGCAACTGGTCAAACTAGCTGACTGGGACTAGGCAAAATTCCCAGGGGTCAACTCATGGCATCCACAGTAGGAACGTGCACCATGCAAACATCACACCCTACCTACTTGGCTTAGCAGGATCCAGGGGGTGCAGGACACAGGCACGGATGGCCATAACAAGATATGGACCAGTACATTGGGACCACATTACCAATCCCAATACACAAAGCCCTACTGTGATCAGCAGGCACTACTCAAAACTACCCTATAGAAAAACTTCCTTCACAAGAGCATGCAAGGCAGATGGCAACTGCTAAAAAGGGCCAAGGGCAATTAGTTGATTGCAATGGCGACTGCTAAAAAGGGCCGAGGGCAATCAGTTGATTGCAAGACAGAAGGCAACTGTATAA
This sequence comes from Gomphus sp. MG54, assembly GCA_003314385.1. Taxonomy (NCBI): domain Eukaryota; kingdom Fungi; phylum Basidiomycota; class Agaricomycetes; order Gomphales; family Gomphaceae; genus Gomphus; species Gomphus sp. MG54. The sequence goes on from QLPG01004472.1 coordinate 4,203, forward strand.
AATGGCCAACAGTGCATGCTCAGCTACCAGTGCAATAGGAGAACTGTATGGACACTCACTGCAAGACCATGCAACCAAATGGGACACTGACCCAAGTTTCCATCACTGGCCCAGGTCAACAACCTGCAACTCAAGGTTGAAGTGTGCATGTGGTTGAGGGGGTGAGATAATAGTGTGATGGAAATGGCAACTGGAAGGGAGAGAAGGAAGTAAGGAGGTAGAGGAGTAGGATGAAGGATGCATATGGATGCACCTGTTAGGCTCTAGGAATGCCGAGGAGTGGCCAAGTCCTGCAGGCCAGGAATAGTGGCATGGCTTCAACATGCTCATGCATTGCACCCTACTTCCCATGCATGCCACCAATTTAGGACAGAGGGATACCCGGGAGAGTGCTGAGAGTGTTGGCCCAGGTAAAGGACTTTAGACAGGAGAAGGGAGGACAAGAAGGTGTAAACCTAGTTGATTTCCAGAACAAAGAACCATCTACATACATTGGCTACTTATATAGGTTAATAAGTGAGATGTGGAACAGAGTGGCACAAGGAATGGAGAACAATAAGGTATGAAGAATCATGTGGAGGTATTGTCCACAAGGAATGTGGACAACAATAGAACAATGTAGTATGGCTGAGGACAAAAGAGTGAGTGAGAATAGAACAATGGGAGTGGCCGAACATAAAACAATAGGGCCACTGCCAAGTGACAACAAAGAGTGAATATCCCGAGGGTAAACAGGCAAGGGGAAGGACAGGGAATAAAAGAATAATGAAGAATAGGAGGGTGGGATAGGGATAATGAACCAAATGATGAACTGAATGTGGCCTCGTGGACTTGACAGTACCTTAAGACCAGCCGGATGGGCCAGACATGTATCTCAAACCAATGACGCACAACGGGCATATGCAAACTGAGCGTCGAACGATACGGCCAGGAAGCCACTGTTGAAACGAGGGGCAGAAGGAGCAGGAAAGGGGAGAGGGGGATAGTGGTAGAGCGGGATAGAGAGTGTGTCAGGGGAACCCCCGATCATGAACCCTGACCAGCACTGACCCACCCGTACTCCACACCTGCCGACCAAAGTCCACTGGACCCACTCATGGCAGTACCGAGCATACCACACACCGAACCATCATCCCTGTTGGCGAGTACCCTTCACAAGGGTTGACTGTAACTCTTGGCTCCCCTTTCGTCATTCGCTCTCAGGGTCAAGGCCCTGGCAGAACTTCCCGGTTGGTACGGAGGGCGATGCCCGGTAGAGTGCGGAGCGCCATAGCAATGGTGCTTATATACAGTAGTCAGTGGGCGAAGGGTTCTCTAGAGTTTTCTCTTTGGATCCCCCTTCGCCAGTGCGCCACCCTAGGGTAGAACGCCTGCTTAGGTTGCCCTTACAGTAGAAAACTCTCTCCTTTGAGAACTGGCTGCTCCTTCGTATGACTCCAAATCAAATTTCTTCAGAAGTAGCAACAGCAGCAGCCCCTCCTCATTCACTTACAAAAAACCTTACTCCCCATGGACTTGCTATCAGCCCAGGAGTTATTGGACTGACTGGCTGACATAGAACAGGAGTTACTAAGAGAAAGAAGAGAGAAGCAGAACCTAGAGACAAGGCTGAACACGCTACAGGTGACCACGACGAATCTAGTGGCAGGCCTCCAGACCCGCATTTGGCAACCCACGAAACAAATGGTAGAACCCGCCAAACCCTCCGAGTTTGATGGTGACCGTTCGCATGGGCGTGCGTTCATACAGTCTTGCACCTTGTACCTTGGCATCTGTGCTGCCCATTTTCCTGACGAGCAGTCTCAGATCCTCTGGGCACTGTCCTTTATGAAGACGGGAAGAGCAGTGACCTTCTCTAGCCGAGTGTTCACACATGAAGCAAAGACAGGCAGGCCACTCTATGCCAACTGGAAGGCCTTCGCGGAAGCCTTTTGGGAACACTTCTACCCCCTGCATGAGGCCACTGAGGCGGCAAACCAATTAGAGTCGCGCCAGTACCACCAAGGCAAGCATTCGGTCGACGAGTATATCGACCAATTTGAAGACCTAGTCGGAAAGGCCGAATACACGGATGGACGGTCCATCGTCATGAAGTTTCGACGAGGCCTTGATCCCACTATCCAAAGTCGCATCACGCTGATGCTAGATGGGAGACTAAAGGATGATGACATCTCAGCATGGTACACTGCAGCCTGAGTGGTGGCCCTCACATGCGCAGCGAACGAAGCCTTTCAGGGGCCTTGATTCCCATCACTACACGCCTCAGCGCCACAGCCCAGCCGAAAGCCTGTCGAATCCGCTACCAAGCAAGCAGCACCCGCTCCCCCTAGAACATCGTCGGCCCTCATTCCTCCGATGCCACCCCTTGGGCCTGCGCTGATGGATGTTGATGCAACCAGGCGGCGGTATCCTCTGCCACTCACGTGCCGATGATGCGGCAAGGCTGGCCACTTCGCCCAAGACTGCCCTCAGGCATACGATGTGCATTTCATGATGGCGGAAGAACGTGAAGAGATGCTAGAGTACTGGATGGTCTCTGTGGACCTTCGAGATACTGACGAGGCCAGAGAGGTTGAAGATGTGGATTCGGGGGATTTTGCCCAAGGCAGCGAGTGAAGGATGTGCCCTTGCTGCCCTTGTTTAATCACTTTGCTGCTCTGTCTATAGACTCTGATATGGGGAATACAACTCTGGATTCAGACGATGATGCCTCAGCCGTAAGCAATACAGACACTCCCAAACCAACTCCACCGAAACCACCATCCCCCCTTCCTAGGTTGAAACGTTGGGAACGCAGTCTCCCGAAACATTACGTAGTGCTTCCACCCCCTCGCCGAACTCCCTGAACCTCAAGGTAGAAATACAGACTACTGACACCGCAGAAATTAATGGAGTAACCGCCCTACTAGACAGCGGAGCCACGGGACTGTTCATAGACCGGAAGTTTGCGATCACCGAAAGATTGAACTTGTGCCCGTTAACTTGACCTGCACCAGTGTACAATGTCGACGGTACCCCAAACGAGGGAGGAGCAATACGACACATTGTCGATGTGATATTATACTACCGAGACCACTTGGAATGGGCCATGTTTGCTGTGACCAACCTGGGGAAGCATAACATGATCCTTGGCTATCCCTGGCTTCGCAATCATAACCCCGAAGTCAACTGGTGTACATAAGAAGTCACGCTAAGTCGCTGCTCGGCCCAATGCCACACCTGCCAGGTCAAGCTAGAGAAAGAACGGTGGGAGGAAATGGCAGTCCGGGCTCTTCGGACCAGCCCCCTGCCAGGCATGATGACTGATGAGTCTGAAGACTGTGAAGGTACCGATGACGGTGTGCCCTTCCTAGAACCGGGTGATCGCCTTTTCACGACCGTGGCCCCCCCAGACGTTCCAATCGCTACCATCGCAGCCGCCACCACTGCGCAGCAATTGGCCGAATGGGCACTCCGGAGTATCCCTCCCAAGGAGAAAGGGATGATCCCGCCCTATCTCCAAGACTTCAATGACCTCTTTGAGAAGGAGTCCTTCGATTCTCTCCCTGAGCAGAGGACTTGGGACCACACGATCGAGTTGGAGCCTGGAGCAAAACTCTCAGCCTGTAAGGTGTACCCTCTCTCTCTGAGCAAACAGCGAGAACTGGACGAGTTCTTATGGGAGAACCTGCGCACAGGACGCATCTGCCCCTTGAAATCCCTCATGGGGAGCCCCGTGTTCTTCATCAAGAAAAAAGACAGCTCCCTCCGACTGGTCCAGGATTATCGGGTACTCAATGCGATGATGGTGAAGAACCGGTACCCCCTTCCCATCATCTCAGAGCTCATTGTGCAACTTCGAGGAGCCAAGTACTTTACCAAGTTGGATGTGCAATGGGGGTTTAATAATGTATGGATTAAGGAGGGAGACGAGTGGAAGGCGGCATTCCGCACGAACCGAGGACTGTTCGAGCCCCTTGTCATGTTCTTTGGCCTCACTAATAGTCCCGCAATGTTCCAGACCATGATGAACAACATCTTCCAGGACCTCGTAATGGAGGGACACGTGTGTGTGTACCTGGATGACATCCTCATCTTCACTGAGACCCTCAAAGAGCATTGACGAGTCGTTCGGGAGGTTCTCAAACGACTAAGGGCCCACAAGCTCTACCTTCAGCTGGAGAAGTGTGAGTTTGAACGGACCAGGATCGAGTACTTGGGCCTCATTATATCTCATGGCAAGGTGGAGATGGATCCCATCAAGGTCAAAGGAGTCACGGGTTGGCTGACTCCTTTGAACCGGAAAGACGTACAGGCCTTCCTGGGCTTCGCCAATTTCTATCGGAGGTTCATCGAGAGATTCTCACACCACGCCAGGCCGTTGTTCGAACTCGTAAAGAAGGATGCCAAGTGGAAGTGGGGAGATGAGGAGCAGGCAGCCTTTGAAGGGCCCAAGACAAAGTTCATCACAGCGCCCATCCTTGGGTTCGCCGACGATACCCGCCCTTACCAAGTAGAAGTGGACAGCTCTGATGTGGCCATGGGGGCGGTCCTTTCGCAGCCGTCATGCGAGGATGGCAAGTGGCACCTGATCACCTTTTACTCAAAAAGCCTCTCCCCAGTGGAGAGGAACTACGAGATCCACAACAAGGAGATGCTCGCTATCATCCAAGCATTGGAGGAGTGGAGGCACTTCCTAGAGGGTGCTGAACACTGCATCGAGATCTGGACCGACTGTAGGGTGCAAACTTGCATCTCACCCCTGAGAGACCAATCTCAATATATTGTAATAATATATCGATTTCAGTATCATTCTGTGCGCTTTTGAATTCCTAATTTTTCTCATTTTAATTTGTATTTTTACCCTCAAAATTGAAGGAGTTATTCATTTTTTACTATGTACGATACTTACGGGTGCTTGTCCACACACGACGCGACTAGTGTGGCCGGCTCCCTGGGTTTGGAACCAGCAGCCTGGCTCAAACCTTCGATAGGGTCAAGGGCCGGTTGCAGAGTATATGCGGGTGAAACACAACCCGCGCATGCCTCCCTCCTCAGTTGTTGACTACACTGAGGAGGTGAGTTATATAACATATTGTACAAGCCTTTAAGGCTAATTTCTTTATTCTTTTTGTAAGATAAAATTAAATAGGTATATTTTCCGAATATACACTTAGTTGTTGACTACACTGAGGAGATAAAATTAAATAGATTGCCTATAAATTCTTCAAACCTACTGCAATTTGCTCATAATCTCATCACCGACCACAAGAACCTAGAATACTTCCAATCCTCGAAGAAGTTGAACCAGCAACAAGCCCGCTGGTCCCTCTACCTCTTACGCTTCAACTTCGACCTGTGGCACAGACCAGGAGTAGCGATGGGGAAGTCCGATGCACTCTTGTGTCGGTCAGACCATGGATCTGGCACGGGCAACAATAGAGACCTAGTCCTGCTCCGACCAGAGCTGTTCGCGATACGGGCCCTAGAAGGAATGGCACTGGAGGGGGAAGAGCGGAGGATCTCCCAAGAACTGAAGAGGGTGCTGACAGGAGGGACGCTAGAGGATGAAGTAGCGGAGGCGGTGAGGAAACTGCAGGAAGCAGGAGGCAGGTCATTGGTTTCGGCCAAATGGGCGGAGGCTGATGGGCTGTTGACCTTCCGAGGGAAGGTGTACGTTCCAGACGTGGGAGGTCTCCGGCAACGGATAGTAGCCCATCACCACGACTCAAAGGTTGCCGGGCATCCTGGTCGCTGGAAGACCCTTGAACTTGTCTCTTGAAACTACTGGTGGCCTCACATGTCTCGATACATTGGCAAATACACCAAGACGTGCGACCTGTGGCTACAAACGAAGGTCCAGAGGCAACAACCGGTCGGGGAACTCCACCCGCTCCCAATCCCCGAGACACAGTGGGATACCATAAGTGTAGATTTCATAGTGGAGCTCCCCGACGCGCACAGTGTAGAGTTGCTCTAGGTAATTAATACAGTATAGTAGACCTCCTTGATACAGGATACCTCCTTGATACAAAATGATTTTCCAAGGTCAATTCTCATTCCAGTAATACAAGATTTTGCACAAAGAATCTACTATATATAAGCAACATTTAAGCCAACCCATACAAGGGAGGGTGAAGAATTGCATTCAGGAGGAATTTATTTTCATCTAAAATTTCTCAATTTTGATAACATACAATCTTAAATCAGTGATTGCTCAACTTTTCTGAGAGATTTTGTCATAGAGTGTTCACATTAGGGAAGCTATGCATCTCCTATTGCTAATTACAAAAACTCTGAGTGGGATTTGACCTAAATTGACCTTAATCTGACCACAAAGATATTGGGGCTACCAAAGTGTGACATGCGACATGCTAATAATACAAAGAAATGGATGACTAATCACACCGGGCCACAAATTCCACGCACAGAGAATTAGGTGTCAAGCTTGTATCAAGGACCCCTATGTGTGACATTTTGACCTGTTGCACAAAAACATTTACTCTGCTGCAACAACAGCTTTTTTGCCCCTATAATATAGAGCAAAGATGTTCTCAAGACACTTCTTAACTGTTATATGATTTTTTAAAAATTTAATCTACAAAATTTTGAGCTAAAATTGAGCTTGACTGAAATCTGTATCAAGGAAGTCTACTATACTGTACCTAAAAGCCTGCGCGCACCGGTGCTTTTCTCTGGCGGGATCTAGCACAGTCGTTCGGCACAGCTAGAATTGGTTCTGTGACTTGGCTATGTATGAACGAAAATAGATAGTGAACAAAATATGGTGTGATGTGACAGGGACGTGACCTTGATGAGACATGAATGCATCATGCTGACTAAGGCTTGGACTTTGACTTTGGGACTTGAATACAATAGTCTAGACATTTCTA
>QLPG01004473.1:0-10140 GCA_003314385.1 Gomphus sp. MG54
CCCCCCCCCCCCCCCAAGGTAGGCAGGACCCTCCGGGAAGTGCCAGAACATCCATTCGTGCATGAGCTGCCATTGAGGGCATCCACAATTAGCATTTTGGATGTGTTTTATAGTAATTGGGTGTTTTTTGTGGTACTTGACTTTGGACTTAGCATTGCGCGCATCGCACCAAAGACTTAACCCTAACCCATCACATGACCGGTGGGAAAATTGCAGGGCTTAAATAATTTTTTGCTTACAAAGTGCTGACTAAAAACCCACCTGGACCCACAACCGTCGCGCTTTATACTTTTGATGGTTATGGGCCCCGGGGACACAACAGAGAAAGTTTCTTTGACCATGGGGAGGCTAACTACAGATGGATCTAATTGGTCTCTGTGGAGAGCTCAACTCATGAGTTATTTTGAGTCTAAAAATCTACTTAAACATATCGAAGGCAAAGCCGACCGACCACTTGATCCTCCCACTTTTCCCAAAGCACATGTCCTCGCAGATGATGAGGAGGCCAAGGTAGAGAAGGCTGAGGAGAGACTTGAAAAGTGGCTGGCCAGAGAAGGGCTTGTCAAGACTCAAATACTGGCGTCCATGTCAGAGTCACTAGCTTTAATGCTAGAGAAGAAGAAAAATGCAAAGGAGATCTGGGACACTCTGGTAACCGAAATGATGAAGAAACCAAAGATGGTTGTCACCAGCATCCAGAGACAACTCCGGAACATGAAGTGCTCAGAGGATGATGATCTCAGGGAGCACCTTGATAGGGCTCAAGATCTCTTTGCAAGACTCAATGATATGGGAGCCAAGATCTCTGATGAAGAGTTCCTTGATATAATTTTATCTTCACTGCCACCTTCCTACAAATCAGTCATGAATGCCCTCACGACATCTCTTGAAGAAGTCGGCAAGCCATTGGACCTGGACAATATCATCTGGATCCTTAAATCTCAATATGATAGGCGCAGGACACTATCTATTACTCAAGAAGATCAAGGGTTCGTGGGTACACCTGAAAAGAAGGTGCATATATGCACCAACTGCAAAAAGCCAGGACACACAATTGAGATGTGTTGGGCTAAGGGTGGCAGTAGAGAGGGCCAAGGACCAAGGCAGAAAAAGATTTTTAAATTCAAAAAGAAAAGATCGAAAGGGAAAGGCAAGGCAAACGTAGCTGATGAAGATGAATTGTCTGGAGGAGACGATAGCAGATCTGTGGCATTTATAAACCACAATTGTGCTGCTTGTTAAGACTAGGAGCCAAGTTAGATGTAAGACCACTGCAATAAGAATTGCAGGGAAGTAAGATAATAGACTGATTTGACTCAAAGTTGAAATGGTAGATAACACTTGACTTGTAGAACTTGTTGAACTAATTGAACTTGTTGTTATTTCTCTGTACTACTAGTTCTTTTTATATACAGTTGGGAAATCATATGATAAAAGTGTGTGATGACATGTGAATCAATATCTGAGGGTATGACCTGCTATATGATGCAATGTCTGGGATAATGTGGTCATGGGATGGGGTTATGTGTTATGGAAAGTGAATGGGGAAGTGGATAAAAAGAAAGGGGATGTATTGTGCGCGCATGTGTTTCGATTTAGAGATGGTAGTGGGGTTTGTCTCCGCTCTCGGTTGTCTCAGCAGATGTCATGATGTAGAATGTGGAATATAAATGATGAACTTGTGATAATATGAATGGTGACTCGTGATTGATATGTCTCGCATATTTGACTCGACTTGGAATTGGTTTGTTGTTGATCTTGTGACTCGTGTATTTGTGACTCGTTTGACTCGTGTAGTTGCATAGACTTGTTGACTCGTGTTGTTGACTCGGTGTAGTAGACTCGTTGACTCGTGTAGTAGTGTAGGCTCTTAACTCGCATGTGTGTAAACTCGTTGGCTCATGTGTGTGTAGGAAAATGAGTGGAGATGTGATGAATGGAAATGTGGGGGAATGATGGTGTAATATCCATCAGTTTCTAACACTGCTTTCATCAGAGATGGAACAGGAGACACTATCATATTATACACAGGAGCAAGTTCACACATGACACCTCATAAACACATGTTGATGAACTATCGCAGCTTTCCTACACCATGCACAATTCGAGCAGCCGATCAAGGCAGCTTTGATGCATATGGCAGCTGAGAACTCAAGATAATCACTAGAGTAAAAGGAAAACCTGTTACCCTGACACTGAAAGAAACATTATATGCTCCTAAAATCGCCTTCACCCTTATCTTGATTGGCCAATGTGACGATGCAGGAAATCGAACAGAGTTTGCATATCAGAAATGCACCATAAAAAGTTCATCCAGGCACATATTATTGCAAGCACCAAAATTGCACAGCCTATATTGATTGGACAATCAAACAAAAAGACTGTTATGGCCCGTACTCTCAATAAACCCATACCAGCCCCCACAACCACCTGCACCATTTCCGGGACCTTTCTGATCCTTCAAACTCTGAATAACCAATTTCCGGATTTCCAATACATTATTCGAGGTTTCACGTTTCCGAACCTCTGAGGATTCCGAAGTTAAGGTTCCACTTCTTTGATAGACGACATGCAGGATCATCGCGTACCTCACTCCTTTGTTCTTCGTTTTATATTGCCCCTTGTTGTTAAATCCGCATGTCGGCGCTTAGCTAGAGGCTTCCAGAAGGGTTTCCAGAGGGTTCCAAATGGTTTCTGAAGGGGGGGTTCGTACTCCAGGGACGGAGAGACTGAGGGTCGGACTTGGGATTGGAATCAGAATGGGGACGGGAGTCGGGAAGTGCTGGGGGTCTTAAGACTGTTCATGGTATAGGGTGATACGAGTGGTTCAAGGTCACAGGGACTTGGCTTCAACTTATGTGTTGCGCCCTCCTCAATCATCTGTCCCTAATTTTGGAGAGTCAGAAAGTTTACCAGAACTTAATCGGAAACTATGATGCAGAATTAAGTCAATATTTGTACTGGCAAATAGTCCAGTCAACTGGTGACTTATATACATGTATCTAGTCTTGTACTATCTTTTACTGAGTAAGGAGGGGAAGAGAGTACAAGGGGCAATATAAAACGAAGAACAAAGGAGTGAGGTACGCGTTGATCCTGCATGTCATCTATCAAAGGAGCAGAACCTTGACTTCTGAATCTTCAGAGGTTCGGAAACATGGAACCTCAGAATGATGTATCGGACATCTGGAAATCGGTTATTCAGTCTTGAGCGATCGGAAAGGTCCCAGAAATGGTGTGGGTGGTTGTGGGGTTTAATGTGGGTTTATTTGGTGGCATGGGCCATAACACTTATACTCTCTTCCCCCCCTTGTCTTTACTCGGTAAAAGATAGTACAAGACTAAATACATGTATATAAGTCACAGGTCAACTGGACTATTCACCAGTACAAATATCGACTTAATTCTGCATTGTAGTTTCCGATTAAGTTCCAGTAAACTTTCTGACTCTCCGAAATTAGGGACAGACGATCGAGGAGGGCACAACACATAAGTTGAAGCCAAGTCCCTGCGACCCCAAACCACTCGCACCACCCTATACCATGAACAGTCCCAAGACCCCCGGCATCCCCAACTTCCATCCTGGCTCCGATTCTGATCCGAGTCCGACCCTTAGTCCTTCCACTCCCAGAATACCAACCAACCCTTTGGAAACCATTCGGAACCCTCCAAAAATCCTTCCAGATAGCTAAGCGCTGACACACGGATTTAACAAAGACATACCACTGAGCAATGCCTGACTGCCATTGACATACACAAAAAATTAGGGCATATATCTACCAAAGCCCTAAAACATCTTGTAGATCGTGGCATGGTTTTAGGCCTTGAGCTCACGCATATAGATGGGAAAATCACTTGCGATGCGTGTATTAAAGCAAAAATTTCATGCAAATCTCTCCCTAAAGAACCTAGTGAATGGTCAAAGAAGATCAGCGATAAGATATACTCTGACATGTGGGGACCAGCGAGACATATCACAATCGACAAGAAATCATATTATGTTTCATTTACCAATGACCACTCAAGAGAATCTGTCCTCTATTTAATGAACTCTAAAGATCAAGTTTTTGCCAAGTACAAATTATACGAGGTGATCATGCTTAGACAACAAGATGTGCACATAAAAACTCTCCTCTCAGATTGAGGGTGTGAGTACACAAGTGCTGAATTTAACAATTATCTGGAGAAGCAAGGTACAAAACATCGATACACAGTACATGATACTCCAGAACAAAATGGAGTGGCAGAACACCTGAATCGTACTCTGGTCGAAAGAACTTGTGCCATGCTTCTAGATTCCAATCTCCCAAAGTTTTTATGGGGGTATCCTATTCAGCATGCTAATTACATTAAAAATCGCATGCATACAAGAGCTCTACCAGACAAGACTCCTTATGAGATGATAAATCATAAAAAGCCAAACTTAAAAGACACACACAAATGGGGAGAAGATGTTTATGTCAAAATCAAGCAAGATGACAAACTACTATCTAGAGCCAAAAAAGCAAAGTGAATCGGTCATTCCTCACAGAGCAACGGCCATTGTTGTTATGGCCCATGCAGCCAAACAAACCCACATCAAACCCCACAACCACCTGCACCATTTACGGGACCTTTCTGATCGACCAAAGCCTGAACAACCGATTTCTGGATGTCCGACATACTTTCTGAGGATCCGCAATTCCGACCCTCCAAAGACTCCGAAAGTCAAAGTTCCATTACCTTGATAGCCGACACGCAGGACCATTGCGTACCTCACTCCCTTGTTTTCTCTTTATATTGACCCCTTGTATTCCCTTGTTTTATGACTGTCAAAGATAGTACAAGGATAGTCACATGTAAATAGTCTTCCAGTCGACTAGACTGTTCACTAGTACGAATATCGATTTAGTCTCCCACCAGTTTCCGATTCATTTCTGGTAAACTCCCGCCTCCTTTCCGAAATTAGGGACAGACGATCGAGGAGGGCACAACACATAAGTTGAAGCCAAGTCCCTTCAACCTCGAACACCTCAGCGACCGGATTGAACCATTCCGTGACCTACCCTAAGTTCCCGGTGCCTCCATCCCCCGTCCATAGTCCGTCCGACTTCTGTCTCAGTCCTCGGCCCCGTTACGGACCTTCGCGCTAAACCGGATAACCCCTTCGGAGTGCTAGCTAAGCGCCTGACACGCGGACTTAACAATTGTATTTATTGGCCAGAGAGTCGAAGGGTATCAGTCGAACATAATATTATATTCGACATGGGAGCTATATCTACAAAAGCTCCCATAATATCTTTTGACGATCAAACAATTGCCACACCCAAATCTGCCAATATCCCATTCCAAAAACCTGTTCCAGCACCACCTATAGGAGCCTCACGTGAGTCACGTGATACACGTGACCAGCTGGAAGATAGCCATATAGAAGAAATTGATGAGCGCACACCAACGAGAGACTTAGAGAATTTGCAACCAAGTCAAACAGGTGTGAGTGGTCCTAGTGAAGCTCCTATCTTGAGCAGAAGCAAAAGAATTTTCCAATTACAAGAGAGAGCAAGGACCAGCACTGGAATAAAGTCTCAAGCTAGGGATACCAAAAGTGATGATTTTACGACGCTAGCCTACGAGGATGCTGAGGATGACACCCTTAACAATTCTCAAACAAATTCAAATATATTCAATGAAGAGGGCAGTGATGACATCGATTACAACTACCTAGCAATAAGTGCTGAACAAATCAGTGATGAATTAAGCGACAACACTTATTTTAATAATGAACTTCAATTGCCTACGACTAATAAAGATGCCCTAAATGATCCTACATGGAAGAAAGCCATGGACGTAGAAATAAAGTCCCAAATTGACAAAGAAACCTGGGAGCTCATAGCACCTCTGCCAGGTGTGAATATTGTTGGAAGTAAGTGGACTCGTGTCCTCAAAAGGGATCAGAAGGGTGCTATAGTGCGTGCCAAGTCCCGACTCATCGCACAAGGCTTTATGCAGACATTTGGAGTTGATTATGATGAGACTTATGCACCAGTCATTCGCATGATGTTACTACGGACTATATGTGCTATTGCAGCCAGGAATAACTGGGCAATACATCAAATGGATGTGGATGTAGCATACCTTAATGTGCCACTCGATGAACCAATTTATATGTGCAAACCTCTGGGTTATTTTGAAGAACATCGCGACAATGTACTTCTACTCAAGAAGTGCATATATGGACTTAAGCAATCTGGTAGAGAATGGTACAAGTGTCTGTCCAATGCCTTATTTTCAATAGGATTTAAAAAATTAGCATCCGATGCAGCTGTATTTTACAGACACAAAACTGAAGGTCAAGCGATCATTGGAGCTGCAGTCAATGGTCTTACTATAACAGCGACAAACAAATATATTATCTATGGCATCAAAAGAGACCTCAAATGTATCTTCAAAATGAAGGATTTAGGTGAACTACATTGGTTACTAAATCTGAAGATCGAACGAGATAGAACAGCTGGCACTATTAGCTTCTCACAAGAAGCATACATTGACAAGATTTTGAGCCGGTTTAATTTACAAGATGCCAAGACACATGTGACTCCACTTGATTCAACTACTAAATTAACAAAAGACCAATGTCCTACCACTGCTGAAGATAAGAAAGTGATGGAGAAGATCCCTTACTGGCAGGCGATTGGCTCACTAATGTGGGCAGCTGTAGCTACATGGCCAGACATATCATTCACCATTTCATTATTATCTCAATTTCTTGAGAACCCAGGATTAACACACTGGAATGCTGTAAAGAGAGTCTTCAAGTACCTGAAGGGAATGAAGAACAAGAAACTTATCTTAGGAGGAAATCGAGACAGCATTGTAGGATATGCCGATGCCCATTGGGCCTCACAAGATCATCGACACTCCATCTCAGCATACATCTTTCAGATTGATTCTGGGAGTATTTCATAGAGTTGCCAGAAACAAATGATTGTAGTACTCTCATCAACTGAAGCAGAATTTATTGCCTTGACTCATGCAACAAAAGAAGCAATATGGTTGAAACATTTTATCAGCGAAGTTTTTCAACTGATTAAATTGCCAATCAAATTATATTCTGACAATCAATCTGCCATTACTATAGCCTATGGTAATCAGCATCATGCAAGGACAAAACACTTCAATATACAATTATATTTCATCTGAGACACCATTGAGGAGAAGAAGATCAGTATCGAATACATCTCCACCAATCAAATGGTCGCAGACATCCTCACAAAAGGTCTACCAGGACCTAGAGTGAAGATTCTCTCCAAAAAGCTCAGCATATATTGAGCTTGAGGGGGCATGTAGGGTGCAAACTTGCATCTCACCCCTGAGAGACCAATCTCAATATATTGTATTTATATATCGATTTTCGTGCCATTCTGTGTGCTTTTTCATTCTGAAAATTTTGATTATTATCTTGTATTTTTACCCTCAATATTGAGGGAGTTATTCTTTGTCTTGTATGTACTCACGTATGCTTACACATGCACTGCACATTGCGTATGGCCGGCTCCCTGGATAGGGACCGGCAGCCTGGCTCAAACCTTCGATAGGGTCAGGAGCTGGTTGTAGGATACATGTGGGTGAAACATCACCTGCATATGCTTTCCTCCTCAGTGGTTGACTACACTGAGGAGGTGAGTAAAATACTGTAGTTCACATAATATTTCAATTGACTTTCTTTCTTTTCATCTGTAAGATAATAAATTAGGTATATTCTTTGAATATATTCAGAGTGGTTGACTACACTGAGGAGATAATAAATTAGATTGTCCAATAACTTCTCTGAACTACTGTACAAAGTTGCCATAATCCCTACAGACATAATATACCTGGGGTTACCCATGCCAATCACTATGCAGGGAGACAATGCTGTATTATTTCAATTTTTTTTCATATTGCCTATAAAAGAAGATGAACTAACTGTTTCTATAGATTGGCACCCTGGGCCTGTCAGAATGATCATGTCATCTATCTCTTTTTGGCATTTGTGCATCTGCAATGACTCTTCTGAGTCTTCTCAGAGAGGTTTGGGAATAAGAAGTGAAATAACAAGTATGGATTTGTATAAGTTCCTGTCAATAAATACTTTGGATTCCCTGGGACATGGTATTTTATGCAAATCCAACTTCCTGCTTTTCCTGCAAGGCTCTATGTAAAACTGGACATGTGTGTAAGAATGTCATTGATTGTGGGGGCAAGTGCATTTGCAAGTAAGTAGCAAAACCCAGTATCCAAAAAAGTCTACAAGTTGGAGATGTTTTTAGTCTGAAATAGCTCTACTCTATGGCTGGGAAGTAGTGTAGTATGTCTGTAGTTTAGTTATGTTGCTGCATCAAGGACAGGGGGGTTATGTGGCTCCTCTAGACTGTTGAAGTCATGTAATTGAAGTTTGGTCCTGACTTCAAGAAGTTTGAAATATTATTGGGTCTGATATGGATTAGACAATGCCAGCAATGTCCCAAGTCTATGAAATGAGTCACGTGCATCCTTAGAGTATATATAGTTTCCATACCTCCAAACTCCCCTTTGCATCCTTCTCACCTAACTCATGCTCGATAGGTACTTGATTCCCATTTTCTATAGTAGGTGTACTTCTCACCTAACTCATGCTCGATAGCCATAAAGGCTTCGAGCCTCCACTTTTTTGTTACAGGCCTTTGCAAGTGCCAAGGTGGCACTCCAAAGTGACAACACTTTTCACCACACAGTTCCATCATTTGAAATTGACAAGTCGTCAACAATGGCACCTGCTGGCCCCAATAGGCCAACCTCTCGCTCAAGAGAGAAGCAACCTAGCCAGCCTTCCACTGATACTACAGTCTCTTCATTGCCTCAAGAACAGGGATCTGGGCCTTTCCCACCATTTGCACCAACCACAACCAATGACCAGTGTCTCACCTCACTGGAGAACTCCCTTGCACAGCTGCTCTCCATCATGCTGTCAGGCTTTGGGAATGCCAAAATGTTGGACAGGAGGGGCCAAGTCCTGCAGGCCAGAAGGTAGTGGCTTTGGCTTCAACGTACTCATGTGTTACACCCTACTCTTCCATGCATGCCACTGATTTGCAACAGATGGGATACTCAGGAGGATTCTGATGATGCCAGCCTAAGTAGAGGACTTAATAGAGGAGGAGAAGGTAGAAGGACCTAAGCCTATTTGATACCTATAATGAGGAAATGTGTACATGCATGCCCTACTTATATAGGTTTAAGAAGTGACATGTGGAATAAGGAATGTGGAACAATAAGGTATGCAGAGCATGTGGGTATTGTTCACAATGAGTAAAATTAGAATGGAGAAATGTAAATGGGGATAGAACAATAAAAGATAGAATAATAGGAATGTGGCCAGGGATAGGACAATAGGGAGGTGCCTGACTATAAAACAATGGTTGCAACCGAGGATAAAACAAGGAAAGGAAGTCCCAAGGTGAGGTGGATCGAGGAATGAGGAGTGGATGGGGTAGGATTAATGGTTGGTGATTGAGGTAAGATAAATGAGGGATGGAGGCAAGAAAAGTGGATGGTGGATGTGCCGAGCCAAAACTGGCATACCAAGTAACTTGCATATAGCTTGGACACTTGGGCATGGACATAGTCTGATTTACTTGGTTGGCACTGCCAAATTACCAAATACTCGGTATGTGTACTTGACACATGCAGCAAGTACAGCAGGCCCAGCAGTCATCGCAACCCCCATCTCCACCTCATCAGGGACAAGCATTAGAACAACCACCAATGCCACCCCTCCAGCCACTTCCCCTGCCACCAACCAGTACAATCACTCAACCTCTTCCCAATCTAATCCCAGGGCTCCTGTTTGCACCCCCAATTTCTTTAAACCCTGCCTCAGGTATGTCCCTGAATCGCTCTTTTCCCCACATTGAGCCTGCGCTGCAGCTGGCAATTGCAAAGCATGAGTTCCACCCCAGCCACCAATATAAATTGGATGCAATAGTAAAGAAACAGCCAAAACCAAAAAAAATTCGAGATTTCTGATGATGGTCAATTCACCCAGCATGAGCATGAGGCCTCCCTAAAGGATTATCCTGTCAAGCCCGCAACACCGAGTACCGACTTACTCGGGAATACCGACCAACCGGCCCTCACCCGTAT
>QLPG01004475.1:0-12289 GCA_003314385.1 Gomphus sp. MG54
CTGATTGACGGTATTCTGGTTGACGGTATTCTGGTTGACGGTATTCTGGTTGACGGTATTCTTGTTGACGGTATTCTGGATGGCGGTATTCTGGATGACGGTATTCTGGATGACATTATTCTGGTTGACTGTATTCTGGTTGACTGTATTTTGGTTGACGGTACCCTGCAAAACCACACCACCCTGCGCATCTGCAACAGAAATACGATTAGTGATTGCCTCTCACATATATTGGATTCATCGTGAAGAATCTTACTGAAGGTGCTCTCAGCAACGGTGAATTCGATTCTAGGGGACGACATCGACTATCGGTTCAAGTGGAGAAGTTTCTGCTTGGAACTGATGTCGACTACGTGAGGTAGGTCGAAAGACAAGAGTGTGTGACGTTGCAAGCACCGCGTGCGAAGATGATGCTAGGGCCAGGACCCTATTGCTTAGCAACGACCACACTCTTAGATAGCAGAGCCACCAGGCTATTCATAGACTACAAATTCATGATGGCAGAGAGGTTGAACATGTGCCCCTTGACTCATCTGGCACTGGTGTACAATGTTGATGGCACCCCAAATGAAGGAGGAGCAATTCAGTATGTAGTCGATGTCATTTTGCAATACCAAGACCACTCGGCGTGGGCTGTATTTGCAGTTATGAATCTAGGGAACCATAAGATGATCCTCAGCTACCCTTGGTTCCATGATCACAACCCTAAAGTGAACTGGCAAATTGTTAAGTCTGCGTGTCAGGTGCTTAGCTAGATACTTCTGGAAAGGTTTCTGGAGGCTTCTGATGGGTTTCTGTGAGGGGGGTTGAGACTCCAATGATAGAGAGACTAGAGATTGCAGATTCACAGATGGAGATGGAAAGGTGGAAGGATGAGAAGCGCCAGGGGCTTAGAGCTGTTCACAGTATTAGGTCATATGACTAGTTGTTTGAGTGTTCAAGGTCAAAGGGACTTGGCTTCAACTTATGTGTTGCACCCTCCTCGATTGTCTGTCACTAATTTCAGAAAGTTGGAAAGTTTACCAGAACTGAATCAGAAACTATGATGCAGATTAAGTCGATATTCATACTGGCGAATAGTCCAGTCGACTGGGGGTTTATATACATGTAGCTAATCCTTGCCAAGTAAAGACAAGGGGGAGAAAGGAATACAAGGGGGTAATAGAAAAAGGAGAACGAGGGAGTGAGGTACACAATGGTCCTGCATGTCGTTTATCAAGGAGTGGAACCTAGGTCATGGAATCGTGGGGATTTGGGATTACAGAACTTCAGGTTGATGTAACAGATTTGCAGAAAGTGATCGTTCCAGACTTTTAACAGTTGGAAAGTCCTGGAAAAGGTGCAGGTGGTTGTGGGGAATAATATGGGTTTATTGGGGGCATGGGCCATAACAGTATCCCCTCACTAGGACCGAGCCCTCAAGGTCCTAAGCTTCAGTCGAGGCAGTAATTAAGACGGACATGACTGTGGGAGCTTTTTGTTTGTTTTCTGGAATGATTGTCAATCGATAGGTGCTGATGGCTCAGTTGCCTATAAGAGGGGTGTCTGCAGAACTAGGGAATCCTTTTGTTATGCCCCATGCTCTCAATAAACCCATACCGGCCCTGTAAAGCCCACAATACCATGCTCTGATTTACTTGACAGTACTGACCAACCAACCCTCACCCATATCATCCCTCACCAGTATGTGGCCTCGGCTCGGTACATTCAGTTCATCATTTGGTTCATTATCCCTATCCAACCCTCTTATTTCTTTATTATTCTTCCACTCCCTGTCCTTCCCCTTGCCTGTTTACCCTTGGGACATTCGCTCTTTGTTGTCACTTGGCAGTAGCCCTATTGTTTTATGTTTGGCCACTCCTATTGTTCTATTTTCACTCACTCTTTTGTTCTTGGTCATATTTCATTGTTCTATTATCATCCACATTCCTTGTTCTATTCTTGATCATTGTGGACAATACCTCCACATGATTCTTCATACCTTATTGTTCTCCATTCCTTGTGCCACTCTGTTCCACATCTCACTTATTAGTCTATATAAGTAGCCAATGTATGTAGATGGTTCTTCATTCTGGAAATCAACTAGGTTTATGTCTTCTTGTCCTCCCTTCCCCTGTCCCAAGTCCCCCACCTGGGCCGACACTCTCAGCACTCTCCCAGGTATCCCTCCATCCTAAATCGGTGGTATGCATGGGAAGTAGGGCGCAATGCACGAGCATGTTGAAGCCATGCCACTATTCCCAGCCTGCAGGGCTTGGCCACTCCTCGGCATTCCCAGAGTCTGACAAGCCCCCACAACCACCTGCACCTTTTCTGGGACTTTCTGACTGTTAAAAGTCTGAATAACCGCTTTCTAAACTCTGATGCAATCAATCCAAGGTTCCGCGTTTCTGAACCTCCAAAGATTCCAAAGCCAAGGTTCTGCTCCTTTGATAAACGATGCACAGGATCATCACGTACCTCACTCCCTTGTTCTTTGTTTTATATTGCCCCTTGTACTCTCTCCCCCCCTTGTCTTTACTTGGCAAAAGATAGTACAAGACTAGATACATGTATATAAGTCACCAGTCGACTGGACTATTTGCCAGTATAAATATCAACTTAATTCTGCATCATAGTTTCCAATTAAGTTCCAGTAAACTTTCCAACTTTCCAAAATTAGGGACAGATGATCGAGGAGGGCACAACACATAAGTTGAAGCCAAGTCCCTGCGACCTCAAACCACTCGTACTGCCCTATACCGTGAACAGTTCCAAGACCCCCAGCGCTTCCCGTCTTTGTAGGGTGCAAACTTGCATCTCACCCCTGAGAGACCAACCTCAATATATTGTAATAATATATTGATTTTAGTATCATTTTGTGCGCTTTTAAATTCTCGATTTTTCTCTCATTTATTTGTATTTTTACCCTCAATATTGAGGGAATTATTCATTTTCTACTATGTATGCTATTTATGGGCGCTTGTCCACGCATGACGCGACTAGTGTGGCCAGCTGTCAAGCGTTGGATACTGACGGACTTCAGTACTGCCGAGGGGTGTTGTCGAAAGGTCGGGCGGACTATGGCCAAGTCCTGCAGGCCAAGAGTAGTGGTGTTGGCTTCAACGTACTCGTGCGTTGCGCCCTACTTGCCGTGCGTGCCACTGTATTTGCAACAGACAGATACTTGGGGGGATGCTGAGGATGCCAGCCCGAGTCGAGGACTTAACAGAGGAGAAGAAGGTAGAAGGGCCTAAGCCTAGTCGACACCCAGAATGAAGAAGTATGTACATCCATGTCCTACTTATATAGGTTAAGAAGCAACATGTGGAATAAGGAATGTGGGACAACAAGGTATGCAGAGCACGTGGTTATTGTCCACAACGAGTAAAATTAGAATAAGAAATGTAAGGTGGAAATAAGACAATAAAGGACAGAATAATAGGACGTGCCCTAGTACAATAGGAAATGCCCGATTATAAAACAAGGCTATAACCAAGGATAACATAAGGGCAGGAAGTCCCGAGGTGAGGTGGACCGAGGAGTGAGGAGTAGGCGTGGGATGGGAATGAGGGGTGTGACCGATATGTGCATCTGGCCGAGAACAACTCATTGAATGGTTCATACTTGGTTACTAATGGAGTATTTTAGTCGGTACCACCGAGTTATCAGGTCCTCGGTACATGTACTTGACACCAGCTCCCTGGACTGGGACTGGCAGCCTGGCTCAAACCTTCAATAGGGTCAAGGGCCGGTTGCAGGGTATATGCGGGTGAAACACAACCCGCGCATGCCTCCCTCCTCAGTTGTTGACTACACTGAGGAGGTGAGTTATATAATATATTGTACAAGCCTTTAAGGCTAATTTCTTTATTCTTTTTGTAAGATAAAATAAAATAGGTATATTTTCCGAATATACAAGAAGTTGTTGACTACACTGAGGAGATAAAATAAAATAGATTGCCTATAAATTCTTCAAACCTACTGCAATTTGCTCATAATCTCATCAGTCTTTCCATCCCAATTCCGATCCAGAACCCACGACCTTTAATCCCTCCATCCCTGGAGTACAAAACCCCCTTTGAAAACCATTCGGAACCCTCCAGGAACCCTTCCAGAAGCCTCTAGCTAAGCGCTGACATGCAGATTTAACACCTTTCTCCAATGGAGAACGTGGATTTTCAACCAATGGAAAACTTCAGAGACTATTCCCATTTCCCCCTTTATGGTGTGGAGCTGGAGGGGGGTTTGGGAGTTGACCTGCAGTATTTGCAAGTCCTCAATGATGAGTTGGGGGCTTTGTGGGCTCATGCCATTAGGCTCTGTGATTCTTATGGTGTGTGGTGCCATTGTAGTGGTTTTCTTCTTTTGATCCTTTCGTAGTGGGTCACCTTTCAAAACAGCCGTTGTCCAGGGGCATTACTTGTCGAGATATAGGGTGGGATGTGACCTCTGGTGGTTAGTAGCAGAGGCAGGTGGATAGGGAGTACTTGATCAATTTTCCACATACCTAGTTTGCTTGGATAAGGTTCAAGAGGATTTGCGCTACTTCTGGATTCTTCTTGCATAATACAACCGTTGCCTGTTCTATTTAATGACGACTATAGGAGATCATTTGGGGGATTTGAGGCTGGTTGGGCTCCTGGCTGGCACATTGTTATCATTCCTGGAAGAAGATCTGCTAGAGGTTGGACTTGATGCCACATTCTTGGATGACATGGATTGGTTGTTCATTTTTTTGGTAGGCGGTGGGCCAGGCAGGTCCAATGTGTGATTTGGGTGGGGGGAAGATGTTTGGAGGTGAGGGGATCATATCAGATTTGGGATGAGGTGAAAGGATAGGAAAGTTTTTTTTTTTTTGGGGGGGGAAAAGCCTTGGGTCGGGAATTTCTATCGTCGCTTCATCCAAGGCTTTGCAAGCATTGCCAAACCACTACATGAACTAACAGGGAACAAGCCATGGAACTGGGAAGCCGAACAGTTGATAAGCTTCCAACTCCTCAAGGCAGCAGTAACGGCAGCACCAATCCTAGCCTTCCTAACAGATGAGGACATGTTCCGAGTGGAAGCAGACAGTTCAGACTTTGCCAGTGGTGCAGTCCTGTCACAAATGCAACAGGGAACCTGGAAACCAGTGGCCTACATATCCAAAGCACTCAATGATGTGGAGAGGAATTATGATATACATGATAAGGAGATGCTAGCCATCATGCGGGCATTGGCAGAGTGGAGGCACTATCTGCAAGGGACAATGCAGCCATTTGAAGTATGGATGGACCACAAGAACCTAGAATACTTCATGACAGCAAGAAAGCTGAACCGCCACCAGGCCAGATGGTCCCTTGAATTGGCAGATTATGATTTTATCCTAAAGCATCGACCAGGCCAACTCAACAAGAAGGCTGACCTCCTCTTGAGACGGGAAGACCATAAACAGGGAGTAGAAAGAGATAATAGTAGAGTTATGGTGTTAAAGAAAGAGTTCTTCCAAGCAATAAGGGGAGAGCTCAGAGAAGAGGAGGAAGACCTAATGAAAAGAATCAGAAAAGCAAAGAACATAGAGAGCAAAGTCAGAGAGAGGGTGGAGAGTGGAGAGAAGGATTGGAAGGAAGAAGAGGGGATCATAACATGGGAAGGAAGGATATACATACCAAAGGACAGGAAGCTTCGGGAGGAAATCATTCATCTACACCATGACACACCCACTGCAGGACACCCTGGGAGGTTCAAGACAACAGAGCTCATCCTCAGGAACTCCTGGTGGCCAAGGATACATGGAGATGTGAGAACGTATGTGGATGGGTGTAGTAGGTGTCAACAAACAAAGATGTTCCCAGCAAAACCAAGGGGGACTCTAGCTCCAAATGCAATTCCAACAAGGATTTGGCAATACATATCGGTGGACCTCATTACCCAATTACCACAAAGCCTAGGATATGATGCAATTATGGTGGTGGTAGATAGACTGTCCAAACGAATTAGATTGGCACCGACAAATGGAGAGGTCACATCAGAAGGGATTGCAAGGATCTTCAGAGACACAGTGTAGAGAGACTTTGGACTCCCAGAAGTGGTGATTAGTGACAGGGGCTCTCAATTCATCTCGAAGTTCACAAAAGACCTATACAGTATAGTAGACTTCCTTGATACAGATTTCAGTCAAGCTCAATTTTAGCTCAAAATTTTGTAGATTAAATTTAAAAAAAATTATATAACAGTTCAGAAGTGTCTTGAGAACATCTTTGCTCTATATTATAGGGGCAAAAAAGCTGTTGTTGCAGCAGAGTAATTTTTTTTGTGCAACAGGTCAAAATGTCACACGTAGGGGTCCTTGATACAAGCATGACACCTAATTCTCCATGCGTGGAATTTGCGGCCCGGTGTGATTAGTCATCCATTTCTTTGTATTATTAGCATGTCGCATGTCACACTTTGGTAGCCCCAATATCTTTGTGGTCAGATTAAGGTCAATTTAGGTCAAATCCCACTTGGAGTTTTTGTAATTAGCAATAGGAGATGCATAGCTTCCCTAATGTGAACACTCTATGACAAAATCTCTCAGAAAAGTTGAGCAATCACTGATTTAAGATTGTATGTTATCAAAATTGAGAAATTTTAGATGAAAATAAATTCCTCCTGAATGCAATTCTTCACCCTCCCTTGTATGGGTTGGCTTAAATGTTGCTTATATATAGTAGATTCTTTGTGCAAAATCTTATATTACTGGAATGAGAATTGACCTTGGAAAATCATTTTGTATCAAGGAGGTATCCTGTATCAAGGAGGTCTACTATACTGTACCGACTGCTAGGAATAAATATGAATCCTTCGACTGCCTATCATCCCCAGACAGATGGACAAATGGAACGCATCAACCAAGAGGTAGAGCAGTATCTACGGCTGTTTGTCAACCATCAACAGGATGACTGGGTGGAATGGTTGCCATTGGCAGAGTTCAGCTATAATGACAAGATCCAAGTGTTGACAGGGTACTTTCCATTCTACTTAAACTATGGACAGCATCCAAGGAAGTCCACAGAGCCACGACGGGAGGCAGAAACAGAGGCAGCAGATGTGTTTGAGAGAAGGATGAAGAAAATAAGAGAAGAGGCAGCAGCAGCACTAGAAAAGGCAGCATCAGACATGAAGAAGTATTATGACAAAGGAAGGCAAGATGTACCACAATATCAAGTAGGGGACAAGGTTTACTTGGAAGGCCTTAATGTCACCACCGACCGACCTTCAAAAAAACTAGAAGACAGACGTTATGGCCCATTCCCAATTGTGGCAAAAGTGGGAGAACGTGCCTATAAACTGCGACTACCCCCCAATTGGAAGAACATCCATCCTGTGTTTAATACTGTCCTGCTGTGTCCTGCCCAAACACGCACATCCTCTATACAATAAAAGCCAACACCCCCTCCACCAGTGATGACACCAAAAGGAGTGGAATATGAACTGGAGGAAGTTCTGGACTCCAGAATGCATAGAGGAGTGCTGCAGTATCTGGTGAAATGGGTTGGGTACCCTAGAGAAGAGAATTCATGGGTGCCAGAGAAGAACATGAGAAACACAAGATGGAAAACACAAGAGTTCCACAGGCAATTCCCAGTTGCACCCAGGCACATAGGCCACATCTTCTACAAACTACCCTTTTGGCCCATACCAAACCCCGGTGTGGTATCACATGATGGGATGCATGAGTGAGGAGTGAGTGGTGTGCGGAAGGCCATTGCACATATGGTGGTGGTTGGCACGGCAAGTCAGTGCAACAAGTGTGCAACGGCGAGTGTGACAAGTGCACTATGCTCAGTGGTGGTGGAAGTGGCGAGTTGGTGCAATGAGTGCACGATGGTGAGTATGACGCATGCATGACAGCAAGTGTGACATGTGCGTGACGACGAGTGTGACCAGTGCGCAATACGCTCAGTGCTGGTGAATGCAGCAAATCGATGCTACGAGTGTGCGACAGCGATGGCGACAAACGCATGTGGGCCTGACAGGTGTGCAGGCACGAATGCATGCAGGTGTGAGAGCGGCAGGTGCAGGTGTGAGAGCGGCAGGTGCAGGTGCGAGAGTGGCGGGTGCAGGTGCAAGAGCAGCGGGTGCAGGTGCAAGAGCGGCGGGTGCAGGTGCAAGAGTGGCAGGTGCAGGTGTGAGAGCGGCGGGTGCAGGTGCAAGAGCAGTGGGTGCAGGTGTAAGAGCGGCAGGTGCAGGTACGAGAGCAGTGGGTACAGGTGTGAGAGCAGTGGGTGCAGGTGCATGTAGGGGTGCAGGGACAGGTGCGAGTGTGAGGATGGTGCGAGGGTGGGTATGGGTGCAGGTGCGAGGGTAGCAGGTGCGGGTGCATGTAAGGGTGCGGGGGTAGGTGTGCATAGGGGTGCAGGGACAGGTGCGAGTGTGAGGATGGTGCGAGGGTGGGTACAGGTGCAGGTGCAAGGGCGGTGGGTGCGGGTATGCATAAGGGTGCAGGGATAGGTGCATGTAGGGGTGCAGGGACAGGTGTGAGTGTGAGGATGGTGCGAGGGTGGGTATGGGTGCAGGTGCAAGGGCGGGTACAAGTGAGGTGTGAGGGCAGTGCACTGGTACACAATGACAGGTGCAATGGATGGAGCATACCAGTCAATGCGACGGATAGACAGGATGAGTGCGACGGCAGGTGTGACAGGTGCACAGGCACGAACCTACACAGGTGCAACAAAAGGACCAAGTCACCATGCACACCGGCATGACGATGAAACCACCTGTAAAAAACAAAAAAGGAGTTGCCGTGCACACCAGCATGACGAAGAAATGACCTTTAAATCGTTGCGCATGCCAGCGCAATGAGAAAAGGATCCATGGCTAGCAGAGAGGTCCAGAGGGTCTTGATCCAGGGAAGTTGAATGCATGCCGGTACAATGGAAAGACTAACTAACAAATCTGCAACCCCTGCCTTACCTTCTTCTCGCAAAGAGGGTGCCCCACCAATCGTGCATGCCAGCATGATGGCTAGGATGAGTGCAGGGGTTGATTACCTTCTTCTCACCACCTCTTTCAGACAAGACCGTGGATGGGAGGGGCAACAAATGAATGAAACAGGCACCTATACCAAACTGATGCAAACTGTCAAGTACACGTACCGAGGTCCATTATTCGCCAGTGCCGACAGAACAACCATCCCAAGCCCATGGACAAGCATCCACGCAGCACGCATAACGCTTGATACACCGGCCTCGGCTCGGCACATTTGCCATCCGCACTCCTCGGCTCGTTTCACCTCGGGACTCCCTGTCCTTCGGACGCGAACCCATTGTTTTATATCCGGCCACTCCTTATTGTTCCATTTCAAGTCGCGATCCTATTATATTGCCTTTTATTGTTCTATCCCCGTTTTACATTCCTTAGTCTAATTTTGTTCACTATGGACAACAACCACATTGCTCTGCATACCTTGTTGTCCCACATTCCTTGTTCCACATGTCGCTTCTTAACCTATATAAGTAGGACATGCATGTACTTATTTCCTCATTCTGGGTATCGACTAGGCTTAGGCCCTTCTACCTTCTTCTCTTCTGTTAAGTCCTCGACTCAGGCTGGCATCTTCAGCATCCCCCTGAGTATCTGTCTGTTGCAAATACAGTGGCACGCACGGCAAGTAGGGCGCAACGCACGAGTACGTTGAAGCCAACGCCACTACTCTTGGCCTGCAGGACTTGGCCATAGTCCGCCCGACCTTTTCGACAACACCCTTCGGCAGTCCCGAAGTCCGTCAGTATCCGGCTCCTGACACAAACTCCTCCAACCCAGTACTTTGGATCACCCAGTAAATAGGCAATGGTCAATGAGGACATTGACCTTAAAAGGGGGGGTAATGTCATGATTTCTCTACTCCTCTATCTATTGCTTGTTATTGGACTCCGCTACTCCACTCGACCATATGTATAGTTCTTAGGTAATTAGTTAAAGCTCAGTCTTGAGCTGGTCAATACACCAACAAGTATCATTGCTCAATCCCTCTTCTGCTCCCAAGTATTGAAGCTCTTGTTGTTGCTGACAGGGCCACCATTCTAGAACTTCATTTCTGCGGCCTTGTGGGACTCAGCCATAAGGGGGGGATACTGTCAGGAACCATACACCGGCATACCTGACTATTCATTTCAGCCCACTCAGCCCAATTCTGCCCTCGCTTGCTTATCCAACCATACGCCCTCAGCCCATGGACTATATGCACCTCATGTATCCATCTTGGCATCACATGCTCCTGTCAATTCACTCCACTCATTTATGTCACACTCCATATGCTTGCTATTCCATTCCATCTTCATTTACGTTCAATATCCTTTCATTTACGTTCCATTCCATTTTCATTTATTTGCAATTCCACTCAGTCTCTTATATCCGATTCGCTATTACATTCCTTAGGGTAACTCCATTGGGAATCGGAGTGACACATCACTCCACAATGTCATGGAGGAGATCATTATTTGGGGTGTAGTATTTCTGTTCTCACTTTTCATGATCCTTCGCTTTCTCATTCTATTAAGGTAGAAGACAAACGGTTTCCGCTAAGGTCACGTGATGTGACAGTCATGGTCACAAACGCAAAATTTTTCGTCATTGCAAAAAAAAATTGAAAAAAAAGGTATTCTGCTATAGAGGATGGCAATTTTTTTTGGAAATAATAATTGAGATACATTATATATAACATCAGCCTTGTCTGACTTAGCTAAAATAGTATCTGGCATAATGCCAGATCCTCATGCAAAATGGTGGATGTGACAGTTGAGTCATGTGACCTGAGCAGAAATGGCCGGCTGCAACAATAATATCCTACCTGTGGGAATGTCTTTCCATATATAGAATATTTCCTTATATAGGTGATTACATCAGCGCAAAAATTTTGCAACAGAAAATTTTTTGACAGTGTCAGACTGCTTAAAAAATGTGTTTATGAATTTTGAGAAGATGTTTGAAAGTTTGGATATACTACACTTGCAATAGTGATTTTTTTCAAAAATTAAAACCAACAATATCTACATATAGTTCTATGCTATTGATCTGTAGTTTCCGAATAATTTTTTTGTCGATGCTGCCAGATCCTTGTGCAAAATGGCGAGCGTGACACTTGAGTCACGTGACCTTAGCGGAAACCGTTTGTCTTCTACCTTATAGGAATCTATTCGACTCCTAGTAGATTAGAAAGTAGTATAAAAGATCTTGTACTCATAGTTCAGTCTTTAGTCAGATAATCAACCTTGATTTAGACTAAGGTTCTTTTGTTCATTTCTGTCTGTCTCGCCTTTATGAAATTGGGGACTGTGCGGTGTAGAGTTGCTCTAGGTAATTAATACCTAAAAGCCTGCATGCACCAGTCCTTTTCTCTGGCGGGATCTAGCGTAGTCATTCAGCATAGCTGAAATAGGTTCTGTGACTCGGCAATGTATGAACAAAAATAGAATGTGAACGAAATATGGTGTGATGTGACAGGGACGTGACCTTGATGAGACGCGAATGCGTCACGCTGACTAAGACTTGGACTTTGACTTTGGGACTTGAATACAATAGTCTAGATGTTTCTAGACTAGCCTTGACTTGGACTTGTAGACTGGACTTGGGGCTTTAACTTGTGAACTTGAACTTGTTATTACATTATATACAAAAACCAAGCAACGATGCAAAACGATGCGAGAGGTTGGCTATGTCAGTTGAATGACAAAGCACGAGAACAAAGTATACAAAAGAGGAAACTATAGAGAAACTCTGGAGAAATGGTACAGCATCGAGGCTGCGCGAATAGGGGCTAGGGGCTATGATAGGGGGAGACTAACCAAAAAGGTAAGGATGATGAATAATAACGAGAAAAGACTAACAGAATAGGAAACAGGTCTGAGTCATGCCAAGAAAAGGGGAAACATATAAAAGAAACAATAAGGAAGTCCACCAATAAACGTCTAACAACCTTGTCTACTACTCCTGAGGGGCCTTAGGATGAGTCAGGGGACTGAGTCATCTCGGAGTATTTCCAGGTCACAGGCTGTTGGGTGCAAACTTGCATCTCACCCCTGAGAGACCAATCTCAATATATTGTAATATTATATCGATTTTGGTATCATTCAGTGCGCTTTTGAACTCTCAATTTTTCTCAATTTTATTTGTATTTTTACCCTCATTATTGAGGGAGTTATTCGTATTCTACTATGTACACTACTTACAGGCGCTTGTCCATGCACGACGCGACTAGCATGGCCGGCTCCCTGGATTGGGAACCAGCAGCCTGGCTCAAACCTTCGATAGGGTCAAGGGCCGGTTGCAGGGTATATGTGGGTGA
>QLPG01004484.1:0-11466 GCA_003314385.1 Gomphus sp. MG54
TCTGTTACTTCCGTCTTCCTTGCCATTACGAAATTTGGGGACCGTGTGATCCAAGTGGGTGCAATGCAAGCACGTTGAAGCTAACCCCAACTCCGAACCTCGCCAATAACTTCGCCATTGGGAGATTACAATATATTACGATTACGTCTTTTTCACTATCGTAACATTGTCCACCTGACACCCTTCGGCAGTACTGAAGTCTGTCAGTAACCAAAGCTTGACAGAAGAGTTCTGCAAGCTGAGAGGAAGTGATGGTGATGGACGTAGGAATGAAGATAGACTGTTTGGTGAGGCAGTCGACTATGACTAGGATGGCCGTGAATCCCGAGGACGTGGGAAGCTGCTCAATGAAGTCCATGGATATCGAGTTCCAGGGTTTGTCTGGCACTGGGAGCTGTTTGAGTAATCCATATGGCTTGTAATGTTGCGATTTATTCCACATACATGTCGTGCAGGACTTGCAGTAGTCTTTAATGAACGAGCATATGCCAGGCCAATTGTAGTCGTGTCTGACGAGGTCTATGGTTTTGTTAATTCCGAAGTGTCTAGAAAGAATGTGATCATGCTTATGTTGTAACACGTGTAAGCATAAGTCTTGGGCCTCGGGAATGTGGATGCAATTGTCGAATAGTAACAGACCATTGGAATTAGTCTGCCACTTCAGGTCATTGTTATTTGCGAGGTGTTTCTGGGCTAAGGAGTTGGAAGGAAGATGATGGCTGATGTCGTTCAGGATACGCTTGGTGTCCATAAGAGTCGAGGCCCTCCGTACTGGTTCGACGAGGCTCATTGCTCGAAGGGATGTGGTCAACTGGTGTTGAGAGAAGATGGGTCAAAGGTTTTGGGGATTAATGGTGGTGTAGTCGCTCATCCCCTCCTTAAGATAGATGTCCCATCGTCTAGTGAGCGAATCAGGCTTAGTGCCCAAACGACCTGGTCTGAAACAGATGACAAGATTAAACTGAGAGAGGTATTCCGACCACCTAGCTTGATGTCTAGTCAACAACTTGGCTGTACAAAAGTACTCCAAGTTCTTATGATCGGTGATGACATTGACAGGGTTGCCGGAACCTTCTAAGTAATGACCCCACTTTTGAAAAGCTTCAAAAATCGAGCAGTTCTTTGTTGTGAACGTCATAATTGAGTTCTGGAGAGGTGAAAGTTCGGGAATGAAATGTGACAGGACGAAGCTTGCCGTCTGGGGAGTGTTGAGAGAGTATAGCTGCTAAAGCGTAATCTGAGGCATCTGTCTCCACAATCAAGGGCAAATCAGGAGTCCAATAAGTTAAAATGGGGGCAGATGTGAATGCCAGTTTCAGCTTATTAAATACATCTCTACACTCCTCACTCCAGTTCCAAGCCAGACCTTTGCGAGTGAGTTGAGTAAGAGGAGTCGTAATGGAGGAATAATTGAAAATGAATCTTTGATAGAAGTTCGCAAATCTGAGGAATGATTGGATGTCCTTGCCTTTTCATGGCTTGGGCCATTGAGTGATGCATTTGACTTTGTCTTCCACCATCATAAGACCATTGGGTGATAGGATATATCCAAGGTATTTGACGGATGTTTGGTGGAAGGAGCATTTGTCTTCCCAAGCGTAAAGGTTCTGTTTGTGTAATCGTTGAAGAACTTTGCGAACCTATTCGATATGCGAGGATTCATTGTTGGAATAGATGAGAATGTCATCCAAATAGATGATGGTGCAATTGTCTAATATATTGCCAAAAATGTAGTTCATGAAGTGCTGAAATGCAGCAGGGGTGTTAGATAGACCAAAAGGCATGACAAGCCACTCAAAGGATCCATAACAAGTTCTAAAGGCTGTCTTCTATTCATCCCCTTCAGCAATTCAAACAAGATGATAGGCATGTCGGAGGTTGATTTTGGTGTATATATGAGCTTTCTTGGGGGCATCTAAGAGGTCGGAAATAAGGGGAAGTAGATAATGGTCCTTCTTTGTGATTCTGTTTAGACCGCAAAAGTCTATGCAGAGCCGCAGGGAGCCATCCTTCTTGCATATGAATAGTACTGGTGTGCCGTGTGACAAACGTGAGGGTCAAATGAAGCCCATGTTGAGGTGTTCGTCAATGAAGTCTCATAGTGATTGGAGTTCGGATACTGAGAGGGAATAAATGGGACCAAGAGGGGGTGAAGTGCTGTCCTCAAGGTTGATCTTGAGATCATAGGTCTATGAGGTGCTAGTGTATTACCATGCTGTTTAATGCTATCCAGGTTGTCAGAGGAATCGACCATAGTGGAGCCTCGAGCATATTTGTCGAGATCCATGAGGTCGAGTTAAAAGGCTTGTAAACTTTCTAGTTTGCAGGTACAAACAAACACTTCTGCATTAACTAGGGCTATCTGCGGTGCCTCCAACTTCGGAGATGGCGACGGATTGCTAAGAAGCAGGGTGCTGGACTGTGAAGCAGTGGTTGAGGCCTGTGTTGGAACGGTGGTCGGTTTTGTAGACTTGAAGGTTATACTGCCCAATACCCAGCCAATTGATAGATTGTAGTGGGTGAGCCAGTTGAAGCCAAGTACTGTGGTCCAACATTGTCACGTAGAAAGTGACGTTCTGAAGTTCACCAGTTGGAAATCGGATTGGAATTGTAGTAGTCTGAGTAATAACAGAATTAGTAGAACAGTCAAATAATTTCAATGGAATAGCAGGAACTGAATTAGTAGGCAAAGACTATTTTTGCACAACTCATGATTCAATAAAGCAGTCTGAAGAACCACAATTTAAGAGCATAACAAGAGGAAGTTCAGAAATAAGAGAACAAGACAGATTAAGTATAAGCAAAGTTTTCTAAGTTTCAGAAGTAGAAGATATGCGAGAAATAGGAGAAGTAGAAGAAAGGGCATTTAAGAATAGCACATGAGAGAGGCTAACACAATCCTCAGCTCGTGCATTTCTGAGGTTGCAGCTCATTTTTTTGACTCTGTCGCCATATTGTCTTTGGCATTGGTGTCAGACATGCTTGCCTTGGTCGCATGCACTTTCATCATTTTCTTGTTGTTGGAGTTGTTGGATTTGTTGTTAGAAGAAGAGGTCGATGAGGATTGGGAATTGGATTTGGGGCAGTCCTTGACCATGTGACCTTTTGAAGCACACAAGAGACAAAGTCCCGCCTCGATTTGCCTTTGACGTTCTTCAGGCAATAGCTTCCCATCTTTTCTGAGCTTGGACAAAATGTCGTTAGCGTTGTTGTTATTGTTGGAAGACTTATTGTTGCCATTCTTCTTCCCCTCCTTCTTACTCTTCTCATTGTTCAAGTTGTTGGAGTTGGAAAAAGACTGATGGTTGTTGTTGTTGGAGTTGGATTTGGATGAGGACCCGTTTGGCTTTGAAGGATTTCCGAAGTTGTCGAACTCCTTGCATTCCCAATATCTGCTGTCGATCTCGAGTGAATATTGTCTGAGTTCAGCGAGAGTTTTGAAGCAAGGGAAGTTAAGGAGGCTGTCCTTGATACGTCTGGCCAACCCCTTGTACACCGCATGTGCGAGGGTAGCATCATTCCACTGAGTACGAGTGGAGGCTCTGGTGAAGTCGATGAAGTATTGTGCCACACGATGGTTGTCCTTAATAACTATCTTGCTGAGCTCAATTTTGCTTGCACAGCACTGTTGAATGGACCAAAGTTGGTCTCAAGCTCTTGACAAAAGTCCCTCCAGACCTTAAGCCAACTAGGCTCAGGCTGGATTTCACCTAGAATTGCAGATTCAAAGTACTGGAGTGCAGGCCCTGTGAGGTACAAGATGGCATATTGGACCTTCGATGCATCTGTCAAGAATGCAGACGGACGGTCTCGAAAGTTCAGTGTGCATTGTAAGAAGAATGTGCGAAGCTCAGCTTGGTCGGTACCATTATAAACCTCAGGCTTGTGAACCTTGGCATGATGACCAGGGTTGGAATTAGATCTAGGGGGCTATTGGGCTAATCGATTGACGAGTGCTTTGACAATTTTGTCTGAGCTAGAAGAGGAATTGAGAGTTGGATCAGGATTAGAAACATGAGTGGGGTTTGGATTTGCAACTTGGACAGGGTTCAGATTTGGCTCATCATTGTCGTTGTTGTTGATTGGGTTTTCTTCATCATCGTCCTCAAGTTCAGGAGGAGCGTTCCCTCCTGATGGGCCAGCTTCGCAAATTGAAGGTTGTTCTGATAGCCATCAAAGTGAGGAAATCTCCTGCAACTGACTTGGGACTTCTACAATGAAAGGTAAACTGCAAGTATTGGATCGGGTATTCATGATGGTCATGATATGCGAAGATAAAGTGTGATCAAGTGTGGAAGTCAGATAATACTGTTATGATGTAGAAAAAGGACATAATTGTAATATTATTAATCTCCCAAAGGCGAGGCAATGGTGAGGTTCTGAATGGGACTTGGCTTCAACATTATGCCTTGTGCCCACTAGACCGCACGGTCCCTAATTTCGTAAAGGCGAGACAGACAGAAATGAACAGAAGAACCTTAGTTGAAATCAAGGTTGATTATCTGACTGAAGACTGAACTACTGAGTACAAGATCTTTATACTACTTTCTAATCTACTAGGAGTTGAATGGATTCCTATAATAGAATGAGAAAGCCAAGGATCGTGAAAAGCAAGAACAGAAATACTACGCCTCAAATAATGATCTCCTCCATGACATTGGGGAGTGACATGTCACTCCAATTCCCAACAGAGTTACCCTAAGGAACATAATAGCGGATCGGATATAAGAGACTGAGTGGAATTGCGAATAAATGAAAATGGAACAGAATGTAAATGAAAGGATATTAAACGTAAATGAAGATGGAATGGAATAGCGAGCATATGGAGTGTGATGTAAATGAGTGGAGTGAATTGACAGGAGCATGTGATGCCAAGCTGGATACACAAGGTGCATATAGTCCATGGGCTGAGGGTGTATGGTTGGATAAGCGAGTGAGGGCAGAGTTGGGCTGAGTGGGCTGAAATGAATAGTTGGGCATGCTGGCATACGATTCCTGACACATAGGGTGACTCATAACTTCTACAGGCTTCCAGGACTTTCCATTCCTTTCCACACCCTTCTACTAATTTCAGGAAAGTCTTGCCTTATTGGGGAGTTACATAATCAGCTTAGAATTAGTATATATAGAGACTAGTTCTGTAGCATAAAATCAATCAATCTTACTCTTATCTATAATCCACCGGATCATCTAGTGCAACTAGCACTCTTATATAAGTTGGTCCGAAGACCAGTTGCCACCCTTTCTGTCAAGAGGTCCAAAGACCAATTGGCAAACAAGAGGTTCATTCCAAAGAGTGAAGCTCACCCTTCTACTGAAGTGGAAGGTTCTCGGCTATAACAGAAAAGGTATGCAAAAACATAGTAAAAGAACTAAACCCAGATTATATAGAACATCAAGTGGAAATAATCCTAGGCAAGGGTAGAACTAATAGTTTACGCTCATAAACTATTATTCCTACATGTAATTGACAAGGTACCTGCCAAGGCCCCCTCTAAACAATTCTTTTTGGACAACAACCCAGACTGGCATTCACTTGCTATTGTCTTGTCAGAGAACTTGATCAGGCTTTTATCACACAAAGTTTTGTCACACTTCTCAGGTTAAATCATCAACGGTTCCAAAACACGCAGGGACTTGGCTTCAACTTATGTGTTGCACCCTCCTTGATCATCCTTCCCTAATTTCAGAAATTCAGAAAGTTTACCAGAACTGAATCAGAAACTATGATGCAGAATTAAGTTGATATTCGTACTGGCAAATAGTCCAGTCAACTGGTGTCTTATATACATGTATCTAGTCCTTGTACTAACTTTTTCCCAGTAAAGACAAGGAGAGGAAAGAGTACAAGGGGCTAATACAGAATGAAGAACAAGGGAGTGAGGTATGCGATGATCCTGCACGTCGTTTATCAAAGGAGTGGAACCTTGGCATTGGAATCTTCAGAGGTTCGGGATTGTGGAGTCTCAGGTTGATACAATGGAATTTGGAAAGCCATTGTTCAGGGTTTGAACAGTTGGAATGGTCCCAGAAATGGTGTGGGTGGTTGTGGGGATTAATGTGGGTTTATTAGTGGCATGGGCCATAACACCTACATCCAATACCATCACTTCTGCTCAACTCATAGAACTCTTTGTACTTCATGTATTTTCAAAACATGGCATTCCTTCTCACATCATTTCAGATAGAGGCTTGGAATTCATGTCCCACTTCTGGCATTCTCTTAGGAAAAAATATGAAGTTACATTTCACCTCAGGCTATCACCCAGAAGGCAATGGCCAGATGGAACGTAGCAGTACCTTCGTGTCTATTGCAACTATCAACAACACAATTGGGCTTTGCTATTACCCCTTGCAGAGTTTGCCTATAACAACACTCCCAATGCCACTATGGGAGTCTCACCATTCTTTGCCAACAAAGGCTATCATTCCAATTTCACCATTTGTCATGAGTACAAGACTTTGTAGTTGACCTGGACAAATTGCACCAGCAGCTTTGAACCAGTATTCTCGATGCTCAACAAATGTACCAGACCTCAGCAGATGCTAATTGACTTCCATCCGCAGACTTTCCAATCGGCAGTCTCATGTTTGTCAAAGCTCAATTCTTTAGGACTACCCATCCTGCGAAAAAGCTAGCTGAGAAATTTTTGGGTCAATTTGAAATCATTGCACATCCCAGTACTCACTCAGTTACTCTGAAACTCCCCGACTATATGAATGCAGTATACCCTGTATTCCACATTTCAATGCTCGAGCCAGCCTCTCCTAATCTCATTCCAAATCACATTCAACCACCTCCACCTCCAGTCATCATCGATGGTGAAACCAAATTCAAGATATCCAAAATCCTTGACTCAAAGATTGATAACAGATGTACGGCATGCAAGTTATTGTATTTGGTGCAATGGGCAGGATACGAAGGCACAGATGAAGAAACTTCATGGCTCCTTGCAACAGAGCTCAACCATGCTTCAGAACTTGTTCAAGACTTTCACAAGTCATACCCATCCAAAGCTGGACCATTACTTATGCCATAAGCATCTCGCAATTTCTCTTCCATTCACTCTCGCTCATTCCATTTCATTATCATTTTTCCACTTGCAATTCAGCTCCTTCCTTCCATCTTCAAGTTCAACCCTCAATTCTGATTCATTCATTCATTCCAACTTGCAATTCAGCTTCTCCCTTCTATTTTCAAGTTCAACTCTCAATTCTGATTCAGTCATTCAATTCAATTCCAAAAACCAAGTTTAATTTGAAAACAACAATTATACAAAACAAAAATTATTCTTTTGAGTCCAATTATTACTTCTATTCTACATTCCTATTTCCAACTCTCCTTCAATATCTGTCAGGAACCGTACGCCGGCAAGCCAACTATTCAATTCAGCCCACTCAGCCCAACTCTGCTCTCTCTCGCTATTCAGCATAATGCCTCAGCCTATGGACTATTATGCACCTTGTGTATCCGTCTTGGCGTCACATGCTCCTGTCAATTCACTCCACTCATTTATGTCACATTCCATATGCTTGTTATTCCGTTCCATCTTCATTTACGTTTAATATCCTTTCATTTACGTTTCATTCCATTTTCATCTATTCGTAATTCCGCTCAGTCCTTTATGTCTGATATGCTATTATGTTCCTTAGGGTAACTCCGTTGGGAATCTGAGTGACATGTCACTCCACAATGTCACAGAGGAGATCATTATTTGGGATGTAGTATTTCCGTTTCTCGCTTTTCACAATCCTCGGCTTTCTCATTCTATTATAGGAATGCATTCGACTCCTAATAGATTAGAAAGTAGTATAAAAGATCTTGTACTATTAGTTCAGTCTTCGGTCAGAAAATCAATCTTGATTTTGACTAAGGTTCCTCTGTTCACTTCCGTCTACCTCGCCTTTTGTGAAAGGCAACAAATTCCCACAGTGATGTGTTCTTTCAACTGGGCCAAAAGGCTACTATGCCAGGTTATCTGGCATTAGTCTGTGGGCACTATTTAAACAGCAACTTGTTACATGTATTCACCAACTATTGCAATGGTATGTAACAGTACCTTCCCCTTAGGTACCGAGCCCTCAAGGTGCCACAGTGATGATATCTTAACAGGTTTCCCAGGC
This sequence comes from Gomphus sp. MG54, assembly GCA_003314385.1. Taxonomy (NCBI): domain Eukaryota; kingdom Fungi; phylum Basidiomycota; class Agaricomycetes; order Gomphales; family Gomphaceae; genus Gomphus; species Gomphus sp. MG54. The sequence goes on from QLPG01004484.1 coordinate 8,125, forward strand.
CTGTCTGTGGCCCCCCCCAAGCACTCTAATTACTGCTTGACATAGCAGACCCCCATGATGTCATGGACCATCATGTAAGCCAGGGTTCCTAGGGTCCAAGTGATTGCAACAACCCTCTAATTATTGCACACACAGGGATTTGAACCACTGACCTTTGGGTAACCTGGCATACTGTGAAAGGCAACAAATTCCCACAGTGATGTGTTCTTTCAACTGGGCCAAAAGGCCACTATGCCAGGTTATCTGGCATTAGTCTGTGGGCACTATTTAAACAGCAACTTGTTACATGTATTCACCAACTATTGCAATGGTATGTAACACCTTTACAAAATTGGGGACCATGCGGTCTAGTGGGCACAACACAATACATTGAAGCCAAGCCCCAATCAGAACCTCACCAATTGTCTCACCTTTTGGGAGATTGAATATATTACGATTACATCCTTTCTCATCATTGTAACAATATCATCCCATGCATTCTCAGGTTTACCTGCCCAGTTTTCCCAAGTTCCCCACACCCTAGGAGGCTCTTGCACCATCTCCCTACTCACTGACCTCTGATATGAGATATACAAAGCCAAGTTCCTCACTTCAGCTTGCAATTCCTCATTAGTGATCCTGTTTTTGGATGTTTGAAACTTGTTCTCTGCCATCTCCCAATGAAGAGTGTCAACGTACTTCTGCAACTCTTGAATCTGTTAAATCCACGTGTTGGCGCTTAGCTAGAGACTTTCGGAAGGGTTTTCGGAGGGTTCCAAACGGTTACCAAAGGGGGAATTTGTATTCCGAGGGTGGGGTGAAGGATCGGAATCGGGATCGGAATCGGAGCGGACGGAAGTCAGGAATGCCAGGGGTCTTTGGACTGTTCACGGTATAGGGTGGTACGGGTGGTTCGAGGTCGCAGGGACTTGGCTTCAACTTATGTGTTGTGCCCTCCTCGATCATCTGTCCCTAATTTCGGAAAGTTGGAAAGTTTACTGGAACTTAATCGGAAACTACAATGCAATATTAAGTCGATATTCATACTGGCGAATAGTCCAGTCGACTGGTGGTTTATATACATGTATCTAGTTCTTATACTATCTTTTACCGAGTAAAGACAAGGGGGGGAAGAGAGTACAAGGGGCAATATAAAAGGAAGAACAAGGAGTGAGGTACACGATGATCCTGCATGTCATCTATCAAAGGAGCGGAACCTTGACTTCAGAGTCTTCGGAGGTTCGGAAACACGGAACCTCGGAATATGTATCGGATATCTGGAAATCGGTTATTCAGTTTGAGAGCGATCAGAAAAGTCCTGGAAACGGTGCGGGTGGTTGTGGGGTTTAATGTGGGTTTATTTGATGGCATGGGCCATAACAGAATCACAAGAGTCAACTCGATGATGGGTGAAGGCTGGGGAGGTGCAGGGGCTACGGGTGGTGGAGGAAGAGCAGCTGCAAAGGCAGTGAGGGAACAGGCAGTGGTGATGGAGGTGGTGGGGGTGAGGGAGCTGGAGGTGGAGGAGGAGGTGGCAGAGGAGGTGGCAGAGGAGGTGGAGGTGAGGGTGATAACACTGTTATGCTTGGTATCAGCACTGCAGTAGGTGGTGAGGCAATGGGTGGAGGTGACAGCTCAGGAGGTGGAAGAGATCAAGGCTAGGGGGTGGGAGAGCCAGGCTGGAAAAGAGGGGTATGCACTTGGGGCTGGATCCTTGCCTTTTTTGAGAGGCCTGCTTCATCTGAATTCCAAACATCACCCTCAGGCATACCTTCCCTCACCCTTTTCTTTGACCTATTCACCCTTGGAATTTTTTCAACCTCAGTATCCTTATTTTTTCCTTTCCTTCCCTTCCTCTTATTTATACCACGACCTCACACATTTATAGTACAACCCACTCCCCACTCACTGTACCACACACACACACTCATGTCCAAGTCTCCATCCCATTTCTAAAGACAAGTGTTGTATTATTGCATGCATCGATTGCATGGGATATCTGACTTATGACCCTCAACCCAAGCCATATCTTCATCCTTTTCTACCATTCTTGCATCACAGTAGAAGATGGTGTTGAGGTCAAACTCATCGTTTTGCATTTTGAGATGAGCATACTAAAAAGAGAACTGATAAGCACATGCTAAATTCCAAGGAAAGGATTACTCACCTTTGCACTTTTAAGTGTGAACCTTTGACCTACAGTGCTCTCATGTTAATGGCATCTCTTGCATCCTCTTCGAGTTGCATACAATTATGCTCAATGGTCAACAATGAGGGGGTAGGCATATCAACAGGGGGAGAGATGTTGGCACTGTTGAGGTATGAGACAATGGGTGAGGTGTACATGCCCATGAGTTTGTGGACATATGAGGGGTTGATGAAGGTCCTTCCATTGGCAATATCAATGGTGGTTACCTCCCAAAATCCCTAGCAGCTACTCTTATATGCTTTCACAATTCTGAACTCCAACAGGGCCTTCATCTATGACTTCATTTCCATGGCCTCATGGGACTCAGCCATAAGGGGGGGATACTATTAGGAACCATTACGCTGGCATGTCCGACTATTCAATTCAGCCCATTCAGCCTAACTCCACCCTCACTCACCTATTCGACCATATGCTCTTCAGCCCTTGAATTCTATGCACCTCATGTATCTGTCTTGGCATCACATGCAACTGTCAATATGCTCCACTCATTTATGTCAATCCCCACATGCTTGCAAATCTATTTTCACTTCATTTACAATTAATACTTTCTTCATTACATTCCACTCCACTTTCCTTATTTGTAATTCCATTCTATCTCTGATATCTGATCTGTTACTACGTTCCTTATAGGGTAACTCCATTGGGAATTAGGGCGATACATCACCTCTCAATGTCATGGAGGAGATCAATATTGGGACATAGTATTTCTGTTCTTGCTTTTCACAATCCTCGGACTTTCTTATCTACTATAGGAATCTAGTCGACTCCTCATAGATTTGAAAGTAGTATAATGATCTTGTACATTCAGTAGTTTAGTCTTTAGTCAGATAATCAACTAAGATTTCAACTAAGCTTCCTTCTGTTCATCTTAGACTTCATTTCTGCTCTCGCTCTTATGAAATTAGGGTTCAGTGCGATCGGGTAGGTACAACATACAAGTTGAAGCCTAGCCCTACTCAGAACCTTGCCATTGCTTCAACCTTGGGAGATATTACATTTATTATGACTATGTCATTCTTTTACATCATAACAGGTAATATGTGTACATGTACTTAGCTATGATTTCCTTGATAGTCTTGCTAGCCTCCTATATTGCCCAATGTACTGTTCCCCTTTTTTAGAGCATAGTTGGTGTGGTCTTTAAACCTCAATTC
>QLPG01004494.1:0-10843 GCA_003314385.1 Gomphus sp. MG54
GCTGCCTGAAGAATTCTTCTATCCTACTGTAATTTGCTCATAATCTCATCATTTCACCTGATGGAATTCAACAGATCCAAGGTTGATTCCTGTCTCTACAAATACCAGCAAGGTACTATCAAAGTCTACATCCCAGTCTATGTTGATAACCAGCCCATTGCCTGTAACAGTCGAACACATCTTGACAAAATTAAGGCTAAACTTGCAAAATGCTTTAAGATGAAAGATATGGGACCTGCATGGTACATTGTTGGACTTGAAATCCACAGAGACAGAGCCAAATTGACGCTTTACATTAACCAGCACAAAATATACCTTGGATGTTATCAAGAAATTCAATATGGAGAATTGCAAACCAATTGCCACACCTCTTGATCCAGGCTGTCATCTCTTCAAAGACATCTGCCCACAGTCTGAAGATGAGAGAGTGTCAATGAAGGATATCCTATATCTTCCTGCAGTTGGAAGCCTAAATTACCTTGTTGTTAGGACCAGACCAGATCTTGTACATGCTGTGGGTGAACTTGGCCAGTTGAACTTAAATCCTGGTCTAGGCCATTGGAAGGCTGTCCAACATGTGCTCAAATACCTCAAGGGTACTGCTGATCTTGGATTGACCTATGGTCCTCCTAGCCCTAGTCTCCAGCCAATGCTCCAGGCCTACTATGATGCAAATTATGCTGGGGATGAGGACAGAAGGTAGTCAACAACTGGTTATACCTTCTTCATTGGTAGAGCTGCAATGAGCTGGAGCAGCAAGTGATAACCAATTGTGGCCATATCCTCCTCTGATGCTAAATATATGGCAGCCAATTTTTCAGGACAAGAGGCCATATGGTTGAAACAGCTGCTCACTGAGCTTGGCTATCATATCCCACAACTCACCATTTATTGCAACAGCTAGCCTGCAATTGCTATGTCCAAGAATCCTGAGCATCACTCTCAAATGAAGCACATTGATGTGATGTACCATTGGCTCAGGGAAAAAGTTGAGAAGAAATTGCTCAAGCTCCAATTTGTGCCTACAGATGAGATAGTTGCAGATGTGCTCACAAAGAGACTTGTTAAGATAAAACATGAGAAGTGTAGGACAGGCTTGGGAGTTTGCAGAAATGAAGGGAGACTTCATTGAGGGGATGTGTTGAAATACACTAAAGTTCCCTTTTATGTTTCCATTTCATATGGCTGGTATTTGGCCAGATATGACTTGTTCTATGTATTACATCTTCGATGTTTTGATCTGAGTTTGAATTTAGCTTACATAATAACACAATTTCTACTTTTGTACTCCAACATTTAGGACTCTATACCAGTCACCTCTGCACCTTTAGATCCCTAAGAGGGTTACTATATTTCAGGCTTGACCTCTATGATTTCCTCTGTAACATCAGTAACTTCCTGTTAGGTATCGGTAGGGAATAGCATGGGTTTGGCCAACCCATATGGGTCACTGGGTCAGGTGCCCTTGGGTTTGGGTGTGGGTCAAGCGGAGAGCACCTGTGACCCAGCCCAACCCAGCACATCAAACATGTATACATGCATGCATATGCACACAACACCAAACCAGACACTTGCTCCTGTTGTACATGTGCATGTATGACATGCATGCACATATGACACACACATGCCACACATGCATACGACATGCACGTGCATATGACACACATGTGCCACCACATGCATACAACACACATACTGCACATGTATGACACACATGCGCCAACACCAATGAGCCATACGTGTACACATACAATGTGTTCATGTGGGCATGTGTGCATACAGCACGTTCATGCATGCACATACAATGTGTCCATGTTGGCACATGCTCATACAACACATCCATGTCAGGGTATGTGCATACAACACGTCCATGTCGGCATGTTCAAGTCGGTGCATATGCATATGGTGCATTTGAGTTGATGCATGTGCATACTGTGCGTTCATGTTGGTGCATTCATGTTGGTGCAAATGCAATGTATGACACAAATGTGCTGCAGGCGTGCAGGTGCGGCATGTACCTAACACCTGTCGACCCATGGGAAAAAACCCATGGGTTGACAGGTTTGGGTTTCCCATAGGTTGGGTGCAGGTCACCCACATTTGACCTATGGGTGACCCATGCCATTCCCTAGGTATTGGTAAGCCGATAGTGTGGATGGGAATTGGCCAAGTCCTGCAGACTTATTGGGATGGCTAGGCTTCAATGTACTTGTGTATTGTCCCCTTGTTATAGCCCATGCCCTCAACAAACCCACACTAACCCCCACAACCACCCGCTTCCGTTCCAAGACCTTTCCGACCGAAAGGACGAAAGACTGTTTTCTGTGGATCCCGCCCCCGTCACATCCGTCCGAGACACCACGTTTCCGTGTCCGACCGAGACACCGTTCTCGACCGAGGACTCAATACTTTGATAACCGACGCGCAGGACTATCGCGTACCTCGCTCCCTTGTTCTCTCTCTTATATTGACCCCCTTGTACTTCCTTTCCCTTGTTCTATTACCGGCAAAAGATAGTACAAGACAGTCGCATGTATATAGTCTCCCAGTCGACTAGACTGTTCGCTAGTACGAATATCGATTTAGTCTCCCACCAGTTTCCGATTCACTTCCGGTAAACTCCCGCCTCTTTTCTGAAATTAGGGACAGACGATCGAGGAGGGCGCAACACATAAGTTGAAGCCAAGTCCCTTCGACCTCGAACACCTCGGTGACCGGATTGATCTATTCCGTGACCTACCCTAAACTTCCGGCGCTTCCGTCTCCGTCCGTAGTCCGTCCGACCCCGGTCTCGACCCTCGGCCCCGTTACGGACCTTCGCACTAACCCGGAAAACCCCTTCGGAAGTACTAGCTAAGCGCCTGACACGCGGACTTAACACCCCTGCTTTTCCATATGTGCTACTAATTTGGACAGAAGAAAGACCTGGAAGAGTGCCAAGAGTGTCAGCCCAAGTAAGGGACTTCAGATGGGAGGAGAGAAGACAAGAAGATGTAAACCAAGCTAATATTCAGAGTGAAGAACTATCTACATACATTCACTACTTATATAGGTTAAGAAGTGAGATGTGGAACAGGGTAGCATAAGGAATAGAGAACAATAAGGTATGAACAATCATGTGGAGGTTGTCAGGGGAACCCCCGGTCATGAACCCTGACCAGTGCCGACCTGCCCATACTCCACACCTGCCGACCAAAGTCCGTTTGACCCACTCACGGCAGTACCGAGCGTACCATGCACCAAACCGTCATCCCTGTTGGCAAGTACCCTTCAGAAGGGTCGACTGTAAACCTTGGCTTCCCTGTCGTCATCCATTCTCAGGGTCAAGGCCCTGGCGGAACTTCCCAGTCGGTAAGGAGGGTGATGCCCGGTAGAGCGCGGAGCACCATAGCGATGGTGCTTATATACAGTAGTCAGTGGGCGAAGGGTTCCCTAGAGTTTTCTCTTTGGATCCCCCTTCGCCAGGTAGGCTAGCCCCCATGTATTAGGTACCATACTAAATCTTTGGATCCCCCTTCGCCAGTGTGCCGCCTTAGGGTAGAACACCTGCTTAGGTTGCCCTTACAGTAGAAAACTCTCTCCTTCAAGAACCGGCTGCTCCTTCGTACAACTCCGAATTGAATCTCTTCAGAAGTAGCGACAGCAGCAGCCCCTCCTCATTCACTTACAAAAAACCTTACTCCCCATGGACTGGCCGTCGGCCCAGGAGTTATTGGACCGACTGGCCGACATAGAACAGGAGTTACTAAGAGAAAGAAGAGAGAAGCAGGACCTAGAGACAAGGATGAATGTGCTACAGGTGACCACGACGAACCTAGTGGCAGGACTCCAGACCCACATTCGGCAGCCCGCGAAACAAATGGTAGAACCTGCCAAGCCCTCCGAGTTTGATGGTGACCGTTCACATGGGGGTGCATTCATGCAGTCTTGCACCTTGTACCTCGGTGTCTGTGCCACCAATTTTCCTGACGAGCAGTCTTAGATCCTCTGGGCACTGTCCTTTATGAAGACAGGAAGAGCAGCGACCTTCTCTAGCCAAGTGTTCACACACGAAGCAAAGATAGGCAGGCCACTCTATGCCAACTGGAAGGCCTTTGTGGAAGCCTTTCAGGAACACTTCTACCCCTTGCATGAGGCCACTGAGGCAGCAAACCAATTAGAGTCATGCCAGTACCACCAAGGCAAGCGTTTGGTCAACGAGTATATTGACCAATTCGAAGACTTAGTCAGAAAGGCTGAATACACAGATGGACGGTCCATCGTCACGAAGTTTCGATGAGGCCTTGACCCCACTATCCAAAGTCACATCATGCTGATGCTAGACAGGAGACCGAAGGATGATGACATCTTGGCATGGTACACCGCAGCGCAAGCAGTGGCCCTCACGTGCGTAGCAAATGAAGCCATTCAGGGGCCTCGATTCCCATCACTACACGCCTCAGCGCCACAGCCTAGCCGAAGGCCTGTCGAACCCACAACCAAGCAAGCAGCACCCGCTCCCCCTAGAACATCGTCGGCCCTCATTCCCCCGATGCCACCCCTTGGGCCCGCACCGATGGATGTTGACACAGCCAGGCGGCAGTATCCTCTGCCACTCACATGCCGACAATGCAGCAAGACTGGCCACTTTGCCCGAGAATGCCCTCAGGCATATGATGTGCATTTCATGATGGCAGAAGAGCGTGAAGAGATGCTAGAGTACTGGATGGTCTCCGCGGACCTTTGAGATACCGACGAGGCCAGGGAGGTGGAAGATGTGGATTCGGGTGATTTTGCCCAAGGCAGCGAGTAAAGGATATGCCCTCGCTGCCCTTGTTTAATTGCTTTGCTGCTCTGTCTATAGACTCCGATATGGAGAATACAACTCTGGATTCAGTCGATGATGCCTCAGCCATAAGCAATACAGACACTCCTAAACCGACTCCACCGAAACCGCCATCTCCCCTTCCTAGGTTGAAACGTTGGGAATGCAGTCTCCCGAAACATTACATAGTGGCTTCCACCCCCTCACCGAATTCCCTGAACCTCAAGGTAGAGATACAGACTACCGACACCGCAGAGGTTAAGGGAGTAACTGCCCTGCTAGACAGCAGAGCTACGGGACTGTTTATAGACCAGAAGTTTGTGATCACCGAAAGATTGAACTTGCACCTGTTAACTCGACCCACACCAGTGTACAACATTGACGGTACCCCAAACGAGGGAGGAGTAATCCAACATGTTGTCGATGTGATCTTATGCTACCGAGACCACCTGGAACGTGCCATGTTTGCTGTGACCAACCTGGGGAAGCACAACATGATCCTTGGCTATCCCTGGCTTCGCAATCACAACCCCAAAGTCAACTGGTGTACGCAAGAAGTCACGCTAAGCCGGTGCTCGGCCCAATGCCACACCTGCCGGGTCAAGCTAGAGAAGGAACATCGGGAGGAAATGGCAGTTTGGACTCTTCAGACTGGCCCCTTGCCAGGCATGACAACCGACGAGTCGGAAGACTGCAAAGGTATCGATGACGGTCTGCCCTTCCTCGAACCGGGTGATCGCCTCTTCATGACCGTGGCCCCCCCAGATGTTCCGATCGCCACCATTGCGGCCGCCACAACTGCACAGCAATTGGCCGAACGGGCACTCCGGAGTATCCCTCCCAAGGAGAAACGAATAATCCCGCCCTATCTCCAAGACTTTAATGACCTCTTCGAGAAGGAGTCCTTCGATTCTCTCCCCGAGCAGAGGACGTGGGACCACGCGATCGAATTAGAGCCTGGAGCGAAACTCTCGGCCTGTAAGGTGTACCTTCTCTCTCCAAGCGAACAGCAAGAACTGGACGAGTTCTTACGAGAGAACCTGCACATGGGACGCATCCACCCCTCGAAATCCCCCATGGGAAGTCCTGTGTTCTTCATCAAGAAAAAGGATGGCTCCCTCCAACTGGTCCAGGATTATCGGGTACTCAATGCGATGATGGTGAAGAACCGGTACCCCCTTCCCATCATCTCGGAGCTCATTGCGCAACTTTGAGGAGCCAAGTACTTTACCAAGTTGGATGTGCGATGGGGGTTTAATAATGTACAGATTAAGGAGGGAGACGAGTGGAAGGTAGCATTCCGCATGAACCAGGGACTATTCGAGCCCCTTGTCATGTTCTTCAGCCTCACTAATAGCCCCACGACGTTCCAGACCATGATGAACGACATCTTCCAGGACCTCATAATGGAGGGACACGTGTGTGTGTACCTGGATGACATCCTCATCTTCACCGAGACTCTCGAGGAGCATCAATGAGTCGTTCGGGAGGTTCTTGAATGACTAAGGGCCCACAAACTCTACCTTTGGCTAGAGAAGTGTGAGTTTGAATGGACCAGGATCGAGTACTTGGGCCTCAGTATATCTCATGGCAAGGTGGAAATAGACCCCGTCAAGGTGGAAGGAGTCACAGGTTGTGTCAGCAACAACAAGAGCTTCAATACTTGGGAGCGGAGGAGGGATTTGAGCAATGATACTTGTCGGTGTATTGACCAGCTCAAGACTGAGCTTTAACTAATTACCTAAGAACTGTACATATGGTCTAGTGGAGTAGCGGAGTCCAATAATAAGCAATAGATAGAGGAGTAGAGAAACCATGACATTACCCCCCTTTTAAGGTCAATGTCCTCATTGACCATTGCCTATTTACTGGGTGATCCAATGTACCGGGTTGGAGGTGTTTGTGTTTGTTTGGTATAAGCACCTGTTTATTCTTTTGTTGCCCCTCCCACCCACGGTCTCGTCCAAAAGAGGTGGTGAGAAGAAGGTAATCGACCCCTGCACTCATCCTAGCCATCGTGCCAGCATGCACGATTGGTGGGGCATCCTTTTTGCGAGAAGAAGGTAAGGCAGGGGTTGCAGACTTGTTAGTTAGTCTTCCCTGGATCAAGACCATCTGGAGCTCTCTGCTAGCCATGGATCCTGTTCTCATTGTGCCGGTGTGCGCAACGATCACAGGTCGTTTCTTCGTCACGCTGGCGTGTGCGGTGACTCCTTTTCTTTTTTTTTTTAGGTCGTTTTGTCGCCGTGCCGGCATGTGTGGCGACTCGGTCTTCGTTGCGCTTGCATGGGTTCGTGCCTGCACACCTGTCGCACCCACCATTGCATACCGGTGCACCGCCCTTGCACCTGCATCCACATCTGCACCCACTGCCCTCGCACCATCCTGGCACTCGCACCTGCGCCTGCACCCCTACGCGTACCTGCACCCACCGCCCCTGTATCTGCCACCTGCATGGGTTCCCACCTGCATTGTGTTTGCGCCTGTTGCCGTCGTGCACTCGTAGTGTCAACTTGCTGCGCCCACCACCACCGAGCATGTTGCGTACGTGTCACACTCACCGTTGCGCACACGTCACACTCACCATTGTGCACACATCACACTCGCCATTGTGCACGCGTCACACTCACCGTTGTGCATGCATCACACTCGCCATTGTGCACTCGTTGCACTGACTCACCACATCTTTGTTGTGCTAACTTGCTGCATCCACCACCGAGCATTGTGCACTTGTCACTCTTGCCATTGTGCACTCGTTGCACTGACTTGCCACGCTCAGGTAGTCTGTGGAAGATGTGGCCTATGTGCCTGGGTGCAGCTGGGAATTGTCTGTGGAACTCTTGTGTTTTCCTTCTGGCATTTCTCATGTTCTTCTCTGGCACCCACGAATTATCTTCTCTGGGGTACCCAACCCACTTCACCAGATATTGCAGCACTCCTCTACGCATTCTGGAGTTCAGAACTTCCTCCACTTCATACTCTACTCCTTTTGGTGTCATCACTGGCGGAGTAGGTGTTGGCTTTTGTTGTATGTGTCAGGAGCCGGATACTGACGGACTTCGGTACTGCCGAGAGGTGTCGTCGAAAGGTCGGGCGGACTATGGCCAAGTCCTGCAGGCCAAGAGTAGTGGCGTTGGCTTCAACGTACTCGTGCGTTGCGCCCTACTTGCCATGTGTGCCACTGTATTTGCAACAGACAGATACTCAGGGGGATGCTGAAGATGCCGGCCTGAGTCGAGGACTTAACAGAAGAGAAGAAGGTAGAAGGGCCTAAGCCTAGTCGATACCCAGAATGAGGAAGTATGTACATCCATGTCCTACTTATATAGGTTAAGAAGCGACATGTGGAATAAGGAATGTGGGACAACAAGGTATGCAATGCATGTGGTTATTGTCCACAACGAGTAAAATTAGAATAAGAGATGTAAGGTGGAAATAGAACAATGAAGGACAGAATAATAGGACGTGCCCTAACACAATAGGAAGTGCCCAATTGTAAAACAAGACCATGACCGAAGATAACACAAGGGCAGGAAGTGCCAAGGTGAGGTGGACCGAAGAGTGAGGAGTGGGCATAGGAATGAGGAGTGTGACCGATATGTGCGTCTAGCTGAGAGCGACTCATTGAATGGTTCGTGCTTGGTTATTATTGGAGTATTTTAGTCGGTACCGCCGAGTTATCGGGTCCTCGGTATGTGTACTTGACAGTATGGAGGATGTGGGTGTTCGGGCAGGGCATAGCAGGACAGTATTAAACACAGGATGGATATTCTTCCAATTAGGGGATAGTCGCAGTTTATAGGCACGTTCTTCCACTTTTGCCACAATTGGGAATGGGCCATAACATCTGTCTTCTAGTTTTTTTGAAGGTTGGTCGGTGGTGATATTAAGGCCTTCCAAGTAAACCTTGTCCCCCACTTGATATTGTGGTACATCTTGCCTTCCTTTGTCATAATACTTCTTCATGTCTGATGCTGCCTTTTCTAGTGCTGCTGCTGCCTCCTCTCTTATTTTCTTCATCCTTCTCTCAAACACATCTGCCGCCTCTGTTTCTGCCCCCCGTCGTGGCTCTGTGGACTTCCTTGGATGCTGTCCATAGTTTAAGTAGAATGGAGAGTACCCAGTCGACACTTGGATCTTGTCATTATAGCTAAATTCTGCCAATGGCAACCATTCCACCCAGTCATCCTGCCGATGGTTGACAAACAGCCATAGATACTGCTCTACCTCTTGGTTGATGCGTTCTGTTTGTCCATCTGTCTGGGGATGATAGGCAGTCGAAGGGTTCATCTTTATTCCTAGCAGTCGGTATAGGTCTTTTGTGAACTTCGAGATGAATTGAGATCCCCTGTCACTGATCACCACTTCTGGGAGTCCAAAGTCTCTCCACACCGTGTCTCTGAAGATCCTTGCAATCCCTTCTGATGTGACCTCTCCATTTGTCGGTGCCAATCTAATTTGTTTGGACAGTCTATCCACCACCACCATAATTGCATCATATCCCAGGCTTTGTGGTAATTGGGTGATGAGGTCCACCGGTATGTACTGCCAAATCCTTGTTGGAATTGCATTTGGAGCTAGAGTCCCCCTTGGTTTTGCTGGGAACGTCTTTGTTTGTTGACACCTACTGCACCCATCCACATATGTTCTCACATCTCCATGTATCCTTGGCCACCAGTAGTTCCTGAGGATGAGTTCTGTTGTCTTGAACCTTCCAGGATGTCCGGCAGTGGGTGTGTCATGGTGTAGATGAATGATTTCCTCCCGAAGCTTCCTGTCCTTTGGTATGTATATCCTTCCTTCCCACGTTATGATCCCCTCTTCTTCCTTCCAATCCTTCTCTCCACTCTCTACCCTCTCTCTGACTTTGATCTCTATGTTCTTTGCCTTTCTGATTCTTTTCATCAGGTCTTCCTCCTCTCCTCTAAGCTCTCCTCTTATTGCTCGGAAGAACTCTCTCTTCAACACCATAACTCCAGTATTATCTCCTTCTACTCCCTGTTTATGGTCTTCCCATCTCGAGAGGAGGTCAGCCTTCTTGTTGAGTTGGCCTGGTCGATGCTTTAGGATAAAATCATAATCTGCCAATTCAAGGGACCATCTGGCCTGGCAGCGGTTCAGCTTTCTTGCTGTCATGAAGTATTCTAGATTCTTGTGGTCCGTCCATATTTCAAATGGCTGCATTGTCCCTTGCAGATAGTGCCTCCACTCTGCCAATGTGTTAAGTCCGCCTGTCAGGTGCTTAGCTAGTACTTCCGAAAGGGCTATCCGGGTTGTCGTGGAGGTCTGTAATGGGGCCGAGGACCGAAGACGGAAGTCGGATGGACTACAGACGGAGGTGGAAGCGCTGGGAACTTAGGGTCGGTCACGGAATGGTTCAATCCGGTTGCTGAGGTGTTCGAGGTCGAAGGGACTTGGCTTCAACTTATGTATTGCGCCCTCCTCGATCGTCTGTCCCTAATTTCGGAAGGAGATGGGAGTTTACCGGAAATGAATCGGAAACTAGGTGGTAGACTAAATCGATATTCGTACTGGCAAACAGTCTAGTCGACTGGGAGACTATATACATGCGACTATCCTTGTACTATCTTTGCCGGTCATAAAACAAGGAGAGGAGAAGTACAAGGGGTCAGTAGGAAAGAAGAATAAGGGAGTAAGGTACGTGATAGACTGGCACGTCGGTTATCAAGATGCAGAACCTTGGTGATGGGAATCGGGAACGGACTAGCGGGGGCTCGGATGTTACAGGAACGGGAACCACAGAAAGTGGTCATTCGTCCTTCAGTGATCGGGGAGGTTTCGGAAACAGGGTAGGTGGTTGTGGGGGTTGGTATGGGTTTGTTGGGGGTATGAGACGTAACACAATGCCCGCATGATGGCCAGCATCTCCTTATCATGTATATCATAATTCCTCTCCACATCATTGAGTGCTTTGGATATGTAGGGTACTGGTTTCCAGGTTCCCTGTTGCATTTGTGACAGGATTGCACCACTGGCAAAGTCTGAACTGTCTGCTTCCACTCGGAACAGGTCCTCATC
>QLPG01004495.1:0-37433 GCA_003314385.1 Gomphus sp. MG54
TCAAAACATTGGCAAGCCCACGCCACTGTCCCATATACGATGAACAGGTCGAATGTATATAATCATGGCATTAAGAGATACCTTTGCCGGCGTCACTCCAGACAGATAGGCCGTACGAGTTAACTGCCCGAGTTCGGACATTAACAAGCTAGTTGCAAGCGACGAGCAATCGCCTCCTTCACGTGACCTGCTTCATGTTTGGGCGCTTACCATACCTTCGGACTTTCTATAGTATAAAGTTCAATTGTGGCACTTGTGGGTGTTTTTAGTCAGCATTTATATAATCCGTTCCCACACTCCAGTCCACGGCAAAGGGCACCCGGTCATGTGACTGGTTCAACCATCGCGTCTCGATCGCGTCTTTCTTCTTCCCCCCACCACCCACCCCACCCGGTGCACACCAGCGCACCCCACGTCCTGACTGCCCGACACTCAGGACGTGCGGTGTGCTGGTGTGGCCGCATCGTGTGTGGTGGAGGAAGGACCTCGGCGTGCGGTGGGTGCACAACACAACCATGCAGCACGCCCAGCACAGGCCATGGTCTCTCCTCCCACCATGGCTCCGTTCCCGACAACACGCACGACCTGGCATCGTGCGTGATGGAGGAAAAACCTCAGAACGCCGCATGTTCGCATTGTGCACCCACCGCACGCCGTCCTTCCTCCCACCATCGCCGTGCTCCCGACCACATGCACGACACAGTGCACACCTGTGCACTCCGGACGTGCGGTGCGCCGGTGTCGCCGCGTCGTGCATCGTGTCGGGTGCCCTACAGCCTGGGCGACGCCCTTACATGTCGCACTGACTACCGCTACGAAGGCGATGACCGCTAACCGACGTTTTCCTCCACGCACGCCATCACACCTTCCGACACTTTGCTTTCGGTATTCTCGATCACGACGCCCTTTGATCGTGCTTTGGCGTACACGGCCCTCTACGAAGGTTACGAGAGTCTTTTTTTTTGGAAATTGATTGGGCTCACTAAGTTCTCATACGGGCCAATTTCGTTTCCCTCCCTGTTCCCTTAGAGTCGGATGCCAGCGGTGAGTATAACGGCGTGGTTGATGAGGCATGGCCCTGATATGACGGAAGCTTCCAAAACATCATGGCCTTCCCAGTTACTCGAAGCCTGCGAGGCGTCGGCGGCGTCACCGACAATAGTCAAGTTTGTCAAGTATTATGATGATGGACTCATAACTTTACAGGACACCAGAGTACCTGAAGCCACTAGCTGGCTGAATCCTCAAAGCAGCACGCGGGAGTCTTCTGTTTGTTCTCGCATGGCAGCACAAGGTGTATGGCCTTCAGGAAGGGTTCTTAACCAAAGTGTCGTTTTGGGATAACTTGATTTTCGACGGCGCGAGGGCCGAAATTCTGGGCAGGCTAGGGGTGAGTCTGCGGGGGGTCGTCGTATCAAAAGGTGAGCCGGGCGGTTGCTGTGCACGCGACTTGACCGTGCTGCACAGGACCCCTGGAAGCGGCGGCGGTAGAGCCAGCGCAGATCGCATTTTCCATTCCCATTGTCAATGCACACACACATCCATTGGCGTGTGGGCCAGTGATGGCGTCGCACCCACTTGACCTGCAGGCGGGCCGACATGAGCCAGGGTGACATGCATGCCTTGCCTGTCGTGACGCGAGACGGCGGTATTTGCGGGAAGCACGGACACAGCCAGAGGGTATGTTACCACCTTCACGACCATGGCAATCTACTGGTTGAGTTTGACCGCCGCACGCCCCCAACGACCGACGCCCACAACGACCGACGCCCACGAATGGCGCACCGCTGCATGCAATCGCGCGCACGCTGTACCAGGTATGTGCCCGCCGTCACGACCACGGCAATCTACTGGTTGATTTTGACCGCCGCACGTCCCCAACGACCGACGCCCACGAATGGCGCACCGCTGCATGCAATCGCGTGCATTGCGAACCTGCCAAGTACTCCCCCCATTGGCATTGCGCTGTCTCCTCCGTGCACGTAGCAGTACTTCCCGGGTACCCTTTGATCTTGCTAAAAACACATGGACTGCTCTTTAATCGCATTAAATGCATGTATGTACGTACGTCCTTGCCTTCGCGACCGTCATCTTCTGATTTCGTTTGACTGCCACTGCCACCGCTGGCGCACCTAACACAACCCTCTTGCGCACCCGAATCATTGTGTGATGTCAACTGGGACGTATGGCCGACCCACCTGCAAGGGTGAACCTGTACATTCATCCCCAGCTTCAATGTGCAGAGCTTATCTGAGAGTCCTGTGTATCTCTGCGTACATCACAACGTGTGAGGCTGTGTGGATGACTACCACCGACCGAAATCGCAGCCAACTGATGTGACTGAATAGGTATGCCTCCACCTTCGATGACCACCGTTTAATCGTGAGTTGTCTGGGCTTTCACTAAAACCACTCATTGCACGTTACCACTTTTATCATAGGTGAGTAAACATGGTTCTGTGGTTAAAAAAAAAGAGCCTCCTCAACCCCCATAATCACTTCGTCTCAAATGACCAAACGGGGTATCAATGCACTAAAACGGCTTGCATGCCCCAGCATATACCCCAGCTGTGAGAACTCATAGGCATGTACAATGCAAAACTGAACATGACTATTAATAAATTGATTTGCTTTATGAATACAAGATATAGATTAAATTTTGAACAAAGTTTATTACATTTGTTTAAAATGAATAGTAAAGTTAAAGTGAATGCATTTGTAACTACTGTAACTAGCCAGGCAGTTGGTTCATTATGTGAGGTGGTGAGTAACATCTATTAACATGGGTGGTCTTCCTCCCTCTTAACTTAAAGTCAAGCTTGGAGTGCCTTTGATGTTACTTCAGAATCTAGATGTAGGTCAGGGATTTTGCAATGGGACAAGACTTTGTTTGGTTCAAATGACCAACAGGGTACTGTTTGTGAGGATCATTTCAGGGCCATCAGCAGGACAGACAGCATTTATCCCCAGAATCACAGTTTCAACAAGTGAAGAGCCATTGCCACTTAAATTACACAGGCAACAATTTCCTCTGAGGCTTGCATTTTCCATGACAATGAACAAGTCACAAGGTCAATCTCTGAGAACAGTAGGAATAGACTTACAGAACCCTGTGTTTTCACATGGACAATTTTATGTGAGGCTATCAAGGGGTACAAATTGGGGAAGAGTACATGTTTTGTTACTGGAAGGAAGGAAGACAAGTGATATTGTATATAGAGAAGTGTTACTCAAGGACAATTCATAGATATTGATAGATAGAGATGTGTTGAAGATAAGATTGGAAAATTGTAGTTTTGGCTGGGCCTGGGTCTCGGCTTGCCTCGGGTCTCGGCTTGCCTCGGGTCTCGGCTTGCCTCGGGTCTCGGCTTGCCTCGGGTCTCGGCTTGCCTCGGGTCTCGGCTTGCCTCGGGTCTCGGCTTGCCTCGGGTCTCGGCTTGGGCTCTGGTTGGGCTGGGCTGGGCTCTGGCTGGGCTGGGCTGGGCTCTGGCTGGGCTCTGCTGGGCTCTGGCTGGACTCTGCTAGGCTCTGGCTGGGCTCTGCTGGGCTGGCTCCTCCGCCCGGAGGGCGGGGGGTGGCTCGTATATACTAATTCTAAGCTGATTATGTAACTCCCCGATAAGGCAAGACTTTCCAGAAATTTGTAGAAGGGTGTGGAAAGGAAAGGAAAGTCCTAGAAGCCTGTAGCAGTTACAAGTCACCCTATGAGTCATTAAATGAGTCACTAACGAGTCATATTCTCACGACTGGTGGTCTCGTGACTGGTCAAGTCACGAAATATTATTAGTATGTGAGTCGTGCTTCTGGGCTGACCTTGAGTGTAATAATTGTCACATAAACCCAGGAATTTGTTGTACAATTAAGTCTTGAGAGCTTGGACCGGCAATTTGGCACCATTTTCCATGTGTAAGTGTTTGGCGTCTGTCTGTGGGTCCTTGTGGGTCCGAAATAGAAATAAGCGAAATATATATGTGTTTTTTGGAGGTTTTCCTTGGCCTTGAAGAGCTTGGAGATTTAAGAGTTAATTACTTGGGTGTAATTCACTCTTAGATGGCCAGCCAAAATATTATGATATTTTTTTGGTAGTCCAAATGAGACTGATTTTATGTTGAATTATTCCTTGGAAGAGAGGTTTGGATTCCTACATATAGAGCCGGTGAAGAAGTACCCAGACTTCAAGGGATCATCCCCTAATCCCTAACAGCTCCTCGAGTTAGTGGAAGGAGTGAGGTTCATGGGCCATGTGATGGTTCTCTTGCATGAGAGTCTGGTTCTGCGCGGGGAGTCGGCGGTGCCAGTGATACCAGTTGTTGCAGAGGAGTCGGGTGGTGAGGATCCAGGTGAGGATCAGTTGAAGAATGATGAGGGTGAAGAGGAAGGGAAGGACAAGGGTAAGGATGTTGATGAGGAAATGGTAATAGATGAGACTTTGAAAGATGACTGATAATAGAATTATTATTTTTCTTTTTTTTAAAGAAAGGATAAGGAAGGAAATAGAAGCATGTGAGCAGAAAAAAAACAAGTGAATATGCCGGAGTTTATTTTGGCAGATTCAGTCCGGTTGGACGGAGGGATTAATGGCATCGGGAATAGCGTATCGGGATGGGTAGGAATTAAGGTCAAGATAAAGAGTGAATGGAAGGGGTTTCCGAGAGGGGGATGTTTTTGGGAGGGGAGGTGCGTAGCATTGCTTGGTTGCCACCCCCCCTGTTTAGGTAGACGTCCCATCGTCTTGTTAAGTCCGCGTGTCAGGCGCTTAGCTAGTACTTCCGAAGGGGTTTTCCGGGCTAGTGCGAAGGTCCGTAACGGGGCCGAAGACCGAGATCGGGATCAGACGGACTACGGACGGAGACAGAGGCGCCGGAAGTTTAGGGTAGGTCACGGAATAGATCAATCCGGTCGCTGAGGTGTTCGAGGTCGAAGGGACTTGGCTTCAACTTATGTGTTGCGCCCTCCTCGATCGTCTGTCCCTAATTTCGGAAAGGAGGCCGGAGTTTACCGGAAATGAATTGGAAACTGGTGGGAGACTAAATCGATATTCGTACTAGTGAACAGTCTAGTCGACTGAGAGACTATATACATGCGACTGTCTTGTACTATCTTTTGCCGGTAATAAAACAAGGAAAAGGAAGTACAAGGGGGTCAATATAAAGGAGAGAACAAGGGAGCGAGGTACGCGATAGTCCTGCGTGTCGGTTATCGATCGTGATGGAACCTTGATTTCCGGAGTCTTCGGAAGGTCGGATTCGGGCTACGGGGGGTCGGAATTGGGGGGGGCCTCGGAATGTATTTCGGATATTCGGAAGTTGGTTGTTCGGGCTCTGGTCAATCGGAAAGGTCCCGGAAACGGTGTGGGTGGTTGTGGGGGTTACTGTGGGTTTGTTTGGCTGCATGGTCTCTAACACGTCTACAAGGTATAAGCATGTGATGCAACTATGCAAATCGGATAAACAGGAACGGATGGGGATGGACAGAGAAGACCTTGGCCAAATGTGCCGAATGGCACCACTGACCGAGCAGCCTGAGCTAGAAACCCTTTGGTAGAGTTTCCGGCAACAGAGCAGGATCCTGGGTGAGGCTTTTGGAGCAGTGGCATGTGCCGACTGGACCGAGGCCATCGGATGCACCTAAAGGCATTAGTGGCATGATGGAGCGTAATACTGCCCAATACCCTGTTAATCAACGGATTATAGTGGGTGAGCAAGTTGTGACCGAATATTGCCGACCGACGGATCTAGTGACATGATAACGGATGGGTGGACTAGTTATCCTATCAGAGGATCTAGTGACATGTCTATGTATTCAGTAACAACCGAATTTAGCAGTACTGGATCAACGAATTCTAAGGCAGAATAACATAAGGATGTAACTATGAACGGGTGATGACTGAGAAATTAAACGAAAATTTGGGGGCATAGGAGCATTGATCTACACCTCACTACTAACATCTACCGAGTCAACGCAACTCTCGGTGTGCTCAGAGGCTGGCGGATGGCGGACTAGTCTTTGGTCACCATTGCTGAGTCCTCAGCATTGATGTCCTTGGCATCGGATACCTGTGAGATGGAGTCAGAAGTGGTGGTCGTGCGGGGGGCTTTTGTTGCCTTTGGGCATTTGGTGACTTTGTGATCACTGGGGGAACAGAGGAGACATAGGTTACGGTCTATGTATCTTTGACATTCGGTCAGGAGAAGTTTGCCATCCTTTCCGAGGGTTTTGGTATACTCAGGTGGGTTGGGTGTTTTCCCGTCCTTTTTCTTGGGCATGTCCTTGCTGCTGTTATTGTTGCTATTATGTTGCTGGCGGTTGTCCGAGGTGGATCTGTTGCCAGGCTTGTCTGATCTGATATCTTTTTTTGGCTCGTTACGGCCCTCCGCAGATTGTTCAGCTTTTCGTTCCCAATATCTCATGTCGATCCTTTGAATGTGATTTCAGAGTTCGTTAAGTGTGCGGGGTTTGTCCAAATGGATGAGACCATCTTTGATGCATTTCGGCAGTGCCGTGTATGCCTTGTGGAGGAGGGCATTGTCATTGTAGTCGACGAAAGCCGTGAGCCTGTAAAATTCCACAAAGAACCGAGTGGTTTTGTGGTTGTCCTGCATAGTTAGCTTTTCAAGAGCCATCTCAGCATCGGCTCTTTCGTCCCAAGAGCCAAAGTTGATCTGTAATTCATTGATGAAAAGTTCCAGGTTGCTGGTCCAATGGGGTTCCGTATTGGGATTACCCATCAGGTACGGCTTGAAACATTCCAGAGCTGTTCCTTTCAGGTAGGAGACCATGTAATTGACTTTTTGCCTATCATCAGGGAACGAGTTAGGCTGGGTGCAGAAATTCATTCTGCAGAGGAAGATGAAACCCTTTGACTTCTTTGGGTTGGTTCTATCAAAGGGTTCTGGTTCTCGGATTCTGGCAGCTTGACTGTCTTGTCGGTGGTTCCGAGTGGTCCTGCCAAGTTCGAGAATGGCGTTCAGAAGGTCTTGATTGTTGGCCGGGTTCATGGGAGCCCTGGCCCTAGGAAGTGACCCAGCTTGTGGAGCTTGCCTGGGCTGTGGGGCTGGTTGGGCTTGGGGAGCTTGCCTGGCCTGTGGCGGTATAGCCGCGGATGGAGGGGGTGTGGCCACAGGTTGCAGAGGTGCGGCCATGGGCTGATGGGGTGCAACCACGGGCTGAGAGGGTGCGGCTGTTGGAGTCCGGGGAGGTTCAGGCATGTTCACCTGCCGGGGGTGCTGAGGCTGTTCCTTGGTTTCAGTATCTGTGTCGTAGTGTACTGAACCGGGTTCGTCCTCTGCCAGATGGGGTGCTTGATTGCCGTTATCATAATCTTTGTATTTGATTTCATCGTCGACCACCTCTTCGATGCATGGTTCTTGCTCGAAGGGGGAGGTGAGACGCTGTAGTTCTATTGTCGGCGAAGTATAAGCAATGAGAAGGGGTGGGGTACCGGAGGCTTCATGCTCCCTTTGTTGATTTACTATGGGGGTGAGCCGATTGTCATCCATATGGGCTGTGGATCTAGTTTGCGGGGGCATGATCATAAGAATGGAGGTGGCACGGAAAGCAGTATCACTCAGAATATACTGTCAGGATTTGGTAATGCCGAAATATCGGTTAAGTCCTGCAAACCATTCTGGAGTGGCTAGGCTTCAATGTGCTTATGCATTGCTCCCTGCTGTTCCATGCGTGCCACTAATTTGGATGGTAGGAGGAGCCTCGTGAGGCTGCCGAGGGCATCAGCTCGAGCAAAGGACTTTAGAGATAGGAAATGGACAAAGGGGTGCGAACCAATTGATATTCTGAGTGAGGAACTATCTACATACATTCCGCTACTTATATAGTTAAGAAGCAAGATGTGGAACAGGATGGCATAAGGAATGGAAACAATAAGATAAGAAGAAACCACATGGAGGCATTGTCCACAGTGACCAGAAATAGAATAAGGAATGTAAGCGGGATTAGAATAATGGAGTATGGCTGAGAATAAGATAATGAATTGGTGGGTGAGAATAGAACAATAGAGGATGACCAAAGATAAAACAATAGCAGTGGCCAGGACAATGAGTGGCCGTCATGTTGTTTGGGGGGAATGGGTCAAGGAGTGGATAGGGGGTGAAGGAACAATGAAGAGGATAGGATGAGAGGAGTGGTCCAGATGATGTACCGGGTGTACCGAGCTGAGGCCACGTGGTAGTGTAAGATGATACGGGCAAGGGCCGATTGGTCGGTATTCCTGAGTGAGCTGGTACTCGGTGTTGCGGACTTGACAAATTGTGAATAAGGAAAGTGGAGCAAAACACGAAAGGAAAATATTAAAAGTAATAAAGGCAAAGATGGATGTGCAAGCATATGGGAATGGACTTGATAAGTGGAGCATATTGAAAGTTTCATGTGATGCCAAGACAGATACACAAGGTACATTGAATTGAGAATATAGTTGGAAAGGCAAACAAGATGGAGTTAGACTAAATGGTGCTGATTAGAATAGTTGGGCATGCTGGCATAGTGGTTCCTAATAGTATCTCCCCCTTATGGCCGAGTCTCACAAGGCCACAGAAATGAAGCCGTAGATGGAGGCCACCATGGGATTTGAATGTGCAAAGGTGTATAAGAGTAGCTGTTAGGAATGTTGGAAGGTATCCATCGTCTACATCACCAATGGACCCTAAATACATCAACCCAGCCTACATCCAAAAACTTATGGGCCTCTATTCCCTGCCCATTGCCAGCTACCTCAAAGGTGCCCCCACTACTTTTCCTGTCAACCTCCCTACCCCCTCAGTGTCAACTATTCAGCACAATAGAGTGCAACTTGAAGAAGTGGCATGAGATGCTATTGATGTGTAAGAGCCATGGTTTGAGGGATTACATTTGAAAAGTGCAAATGTAATTTGCAGATTTGTCTCAGCTTTTCAACTTTGCTAAGCTTTCATTTGTAGTAAGCCCATCTTCAAATGAAAAATGATGAGGGCAATTTCCATAGTGTTTACTATCGAAATGTGAAGTTAGGCAAAGAAGATAACTTGTGGCTGGAAAGCCTTGCAAGCACTGTGAAAAGTGATGCAATATGTGCTTGAGGAATTGAAATGGTGATTTTAACTTTGGTGCATGTGTGTGGTGTGGTGAGAGGGGAGATGGGTGTAGCATAAACAAGCAAGGGAGAGGAACGAGTAGGTAGAAAGGCAAAAAGGGAAAGTGAAACGAGTGGAATCCCAAGGTCACTGAAAATCTGAGGTTGAAGAAAAGGGCAAGGGAGGATATGCCAGAGGGAACAAATGTCAAAGAAGATAAGGCAGGCCTCTTGAAAAAGGCAAGGATGGGGCCTAGAGTGCATACTCCCCTTTTCCTTCCCAACCTTCCTACTCCCCAGCCTCCACAATCATCCCCTCCACCTCTTGAGCCATTACCACTGCCTCAAGAAATGTTAGCAGTGCCAACACCATACATCACCATGTCATTACCAACTCCCCCTGCTCCTTCACTGCCAGCTCCTGTTCCATCTCCCCCACCTCTTCCTGCCATCCCTCCTCCTACATCTCCCTCACCACCAGCTGCACCTGATGTTCCCCTGCCGCTGTAGCCCCTGCTCCTTTGCTCCCTTCCCCCATCATCTGTCTTACCCTCACAATTGAAGAATTGAGTAAGTCAGTCAATTTACTTCATCGTGAATTAGCAGATAGTCATTGGAGAATTATGAGAGGTGAGTTGAACTGGGTGAATTGTGAGCAGAGGTTCGAAATTTGTCTTTACAGATAAGCAACCAGAGGTCGATGAGTAGAGATTTGATGCCAGAGCCGCCTTTAGTGTGGGGCACCTGGGAAAACTGGGTGGGTAAGTCTGGGAATGAGTGGGATGATTTGAGGATGGACAGTTGTCAGAAGTAGGGATGTAGAATAGAAATTGGAAATTGTATTGGACTTAATAATTTTTTTGTTATACTTTTTGAATTCAAATTTGAACTTGAACTAAACAAGTGAATTGGAATTGAGAGTTTAAATTGAAAATGGAAAGAAGAAGCTGAATTGTGAGTGGAAAATGATTGAAAATAGAATAAGCGAGAGTGAATGGAAAAGAAATTGAAAGGTGTTTATGTATGACTTGTGAAAGTCTTGAACAAGTTCTAATGCATGGTTAACTTCTGTCACGAGGAGCCAAGAAGTTTCTTCATCTGTGCCTTAATATCCTGCCTACCACAATACATACAACAACTTGCATGCCTTGCATCTGTTATCAATATTGGAGTTGAGAACTTTAGATATTAAAATTCTGTTTTGCCATCAATTGTAACTGGATGTGGAGGTGGTTGAATGTGATTGGGAATGGAGTTAGGCAAGGCTGGTTCAAGCATTGAAACATAGAAGACAGGGTGTACTGCCTTCATGTAGTCTGGGAGTTTCAGAGTAATCGAGTGAGTACCAGGACGTGCAATGATTTCAAATGGACCCCAAAACTTCTCAGCTAGCTTTTCCACAGGACAAGTAATCCTAAAGAATTGAGCTTTGACAAACATGAGATTGCTGATAGGAAAGTCTAGGAATGGAAGTTGTTTAGCATATGCTGAGGTCTGGTACATTTGTTGAACCTTGAGAATACTGATTCAAAGCTGCTGGTGCAATTTGTCTAAGTTGACTTCAATGTCTTGCACTCGGAATGAAGCAAGGTCATGTTTGGGATGAATGGTCAAGTTGGGGTGGTAGCCTTTATTGGGAAAGAATGGTAAAACTCCCATGGTGGTACTGGAATCATTGTTATAGGTGAACTCTGCAAGGGGTAATAGTGAAGCGCAATTGTCTTATTGATAGTTGCAATAGACGTGAAGGTACTGTTCTAATGTCTGATTAGTATGTTCCATCTGGCCATCGCCTTCTGGGTGATAGCCTGAGGTGGAATGAAAATTCATATCAAGGGCCTTCCTAAGAGAGCACCAAAAGTTTGACATGAGTTCTGAGCCTCTATCTGAAGTGAGGTGAGAAGGAATGCCATGTTTTGACAAATATGAAGGACAAAGAGTTCTGCAAGTTGAGCTGAAGTGATGGTATCAGATGTAGGAATCAAGGGACTGCTTGGAGAAGCGATCAATGGTGATTCAAATGGCTGTGAATCCCGAAGATATAGGGAGCTGTTTGATGAAGTCCATGGATATTGAGTTCCAGGGTTTTTCTGGCACTGGAAGCTGTTTGAGTAATCCAATTGTGATTTGCTCTACATGCAGGTCATGCAGGATTTGCAATAGTCTTCAATGAATGACCTACTGCCAGGCTAATTGAAGTCATGTCTAACAAGGTCTAATGTTTTGTTATGTCTGAAGTGTCCTGATAGAATGTGATCATGCTTATGTTGTAAAACTCATAAACATAATTCTTGTGCCTTGGGAACATACATGTAATTGTCAAATAGTAACAGACCATTGGGATTGGTCTGCCACTTCAGGTTATCATTATTTGCAAGGTGTTTCTGGGCTAAGGAGCTAGAGGGAAGATGATGTTTAATGTTGTTCAGGGTGTGCTCGGTATCCATAAGAGTTGTGGCCTGAAAAACAGGAAGGACCAGTGTGCACAGGATTTTAGGTATTAATTACCTAGAGAAAACATACAATGCACCAATGGGACTGATGCAACCAATCCTAATTCCTGAATAACCCTTTGAAGTGGTGACCATGGACTTTACCTTAGAACTGCCAGATAGCCATGCATTTAATTTTCCCCTTGTAATCATAGACAAACTCACTAAGGATGTTACAGTAGTCCCTACTACATCAGATATTGATGAGAAACAGGTTGTTGATCTATTTTTCAAAAAATAATCAGCATATATATACTGCCAAGACAGATCATCACTGACCAGGACTCCAGATAGACTGGGACATTCTGGAAAGAGAACACTAAATGTTTCGGCATCAAAAGAGCACTTACTACTACTTACTATCCTTAACCAGATGGCCAAACTGGAATTAGAAACCAGATCTTGGAAATGGCTCTGAGAACATATGTTAGCCTATGTTATATAGCCTATGCCCCTCAAATGAACCTACTACAGTTAGCACAACCACCTAGATCTTTCTGGGGACTTTCTGGCTGCGATTATCAAGAACAATATCCAGACCACCTTTTTCTATAATTCCTCTAACAAACCCATAGTTCTACAATCCCAAGAATCCACAATTCTGCAACTATGAATTCACTTCTACAGCAGGCATCTTGAAGAATCACTGCATACCTTTCTCCCTTGTTCTCTGTTTTTCTATTGACCCCTTGTATTTCCTCCCTCCCGTTTGCTTTAGACCAGACAGTAGAAAATACAAGGGTGGTTTACATGTATATAACCCCCAGTTGACTGGATTGTTTGCCAGTACTAATATCAACTTAATTTGTATCCAAGTTTTCCAACTTAAGTTCCAGCCTACTTCTGACTTAGTTCCTCGTGCATTTCTGACTTTCTAAAATTAGAGACAGACAATTGAGTAGGGTGAAACACATAAGTTGAAGCTAAGTCCCTCTGACTTCAAACACCTGCATGACCAGTCGTACAAGTCTAACCCTATGAACTGACCACCACCCTAAGTCCCAGTGCTTTGTCATCTACTTTCCGTCCCCTACCATTTCCATATCATCAACCTTATAACCCCTCAACCCCCTACACCCTAGGAACTTCCACCTCTCCTGTGGAATCCTTTGGAAACTTGTGGATCAGTATCGTTTATTCTAAGTCCCTAACATATGGATTTAACAGTATATTTGTACTCACACTCCTGATCATCATCAGATGCACCACATATGCACAGGCCCTACAGACAATCACCCAGGCATCCCTCCATCATGCATCCATCCCCTAGGATCCACCCATTGCTGGACTCAGCTTCCATATGCCTCAGACCCCTGTCCCCCCTCTGGAACTATCATTTGATTCCAGAATATCAAGCATGAACCTATGCCCCATGCTCAAATGCACCAAACTGTTCCTTGTTCCTCAGAACAACCCCCTGACAACTCACCAAATGCCACCTTCTGTGGCACTGCCTACCTCAGCACTACCCTCAGTAGTGCCGCTAACTATGGTACTACTATCTGTGGCACCACCCTTTGCTGTACCACACTCTGCAATGCCACCATTCCCTGCATGACCAGGAAGGCCCCCTCCATACACTCAAATGATATGCCCAACCTTGCTGAGGCCATAATCATGCTGGCTGGCAATCTGGGTAGTCCCAAAAAGTCAGTTTGCTCTGCCAAGGTCCAGGATCTGGACACCTTTGACAGATCTGACTTGATAAAATTACAAGTGTTCCTTGTACAATGCAGCCTGAACTTCCATGAATGCCCTGATGCTTTTGACTCTGACAGCACCAAGGTAACTTATGTACTGTCATACCTGACTAGAACTGCCCTGGACTGGTTTGAACCAGGCCCTCACCTCCTATAACAAACCACCCTGGCTCTACGATTATAACAAGTTTGTTTCTGAACTCAAAACCAACTTTGGCCCCTATGACCCAGAAGGAGAGGCCAAAGGTAACCTTAAGAACCTCCGCATGTGTGATAATCAGCACATTATGAAATATGTAGTTGAGTTTAACTGACTTGCCATCTGTGTCTATTGGGGCAATGCCGCACTCTGTAGACAGTTCTACAATGGACTCCCTAGCAGAATCAAGGACAAAATCTCCAGAGTAGGAAAGCCCCACTTCTTACTAGGGAATGGCACAGGTCACCCACGGGTCAGATGTGGGTGACCTGCACCCAACTCATGGGAAACCCAAATCCATCAAACCATAAGTTTTTCCCATAGGTCAATAGGTATCTTGTATGCACCACACCTGCATGTATGTGATGCATGCATGTCATACACATGTACATACAGTGCATACGGCATGTGTGGCACATACACATATAGTGTGTTTGTGTTGTACATGTGTGCATATGATGCATGCATGTCGTACATGCACATGTGACATCACACGTTGGGCCAGGTTGTGGGTGCTCTCTGCTTGACCTGCACCCACACCCAAGGACACCTCACCTGGTGACCTGGCCCACCCCATGCCATTCCCTACTCCTTACTCTAACTCTGCCCCCTGTCTCAGTCCATTGATGTTTGTTAGTGGGAATGTTGGTCAGAAGTCGCTAGAGAATCCACCTCTCCAGAACTGCCAACCACCCCTATGACAAAGGAAAGGCCCTTGCCATTCCAAACCCAGCCCCTAGCCAGGGCAATAAGATGGCCAATACTGGCCAAACCACAAACCTATCCAGTGGTAGTAGAACTACCACAGACCTATCATCCAAACTTGATACGGACAGGAAACTTACACCACAGGAGCAACAGTGCCACTTAAAACAGAACCTTTGCCTCTTCTGTGGCAGGTCAGGTCACACAGCCAAGGAATGCACAAAATCTACTGCCACAGCCACTAAGGGATGCACAGCCTCTATAGCAGAAGAAAATGAGGAAGATTCCAAAGCAATGGATGCTTTGGAATTGAAGGAATAGAAGCACAGACCTCTGACTCTAGCACCAGTTAGTCATGTTAGAAACCAATGGCACTACTGCAGAGCAAAAAAAAATGCATCCACTCTCTCAAATCCTAAACATTCCAGAACCTTGTCAAAACCTCTGACATTGTAATCATGATTCTAACATCCTCTTACACCCACAAACAATTGTTGAAATTTTGACCTGTTTTATAGAAACAACTCTGACCCTCTGAAAATCCATCAGATTCTAGTTGCTCGGCCATCCTTGGATACCTTTTACTCACCTGCTACAATCTGTTAATCGACAGGGCATTGAGTAATACTTCATTCAGATTCTCTATCTCTAACTGATTCTTGGTCCCACTGAGCCCACAGTTTCCATTCAGCATTTACTCTGACCCTCTGAAAATTCTGCTTAGCATCGATATTTGTACTAGCGAACAATCCAGTCGACTGGGGGACTATATACATGCGACTGTCCTTGTACTATCTTTGCCAGTCATAAAACAAGGAGAAAGGAAATACAAGGGGTCAATAGGAAAGAAGAATAAGGGAGTAAGGTACGCGATAGACTGGCATGTCGGTTATCAAGATGCAGAACTTTGGTCATGGGAATCGGGATTGGACTATCGGGGGCTCGGACGTCACAGGATGGGAACCACGGAAAGTGATCGTTCGTCCTCCAGTGGTCGGGGATGTTTCAGAAACGAGGTAGGTGGTTATGGGGGTTGGTATGGGTTTGTTGGGGACATGGGTCATAACAAACTGACACCCTATCAGTCTCACATTTCATCCTACTATTCTAACAGGGTATGTAGGTTTTGACACACATGGTCCACTTGCAGTCTCTTCCCCACTTGCAACAATAATTGCAAGACTTTCCTCCTAATAATGAGGGGACCTCTAGAACAGTAACCTGATGATATAGATCAGGCCATTTTCAAGTCAGTTCCTAATGACTGGACTTGAAGGGTCTGAGACCAACCTCCCTCCTGACAGCCTGTGCCTCACAAACCAGATGGTTTTTGAAAGATTTTTAGGCTTTGGAAATTCACCCATGCTCCTCCCTATGAGATCGATGGTCCTTCTCTGCCTCTCATGCAGAAGTACTGGGTCCAATCACAGGCAATATAGGGGCATCCTCACCACCCTCAGGATTCCCACAAGCTGGTGACAGGGAAGCATCTGAAACAGTGTCAAGTACATGTACTGAGGATCCGGTCACTCGGTGGTACCGACCAAAATACTCCGTTAGTAACTGTGTACAAGTCACTCAATGAGTTGTTCTTGGCTCGACACATATATCGGTCGCATTCCTCACTCCCATCTCATGCCTACTCCTCACCCCTCGGTCTGCTTCACCTCGGGACTTCCTGTCCTTGTGTTATCCTCGGTTACAGCCCTTGTTTTATAGTCGGGCACTTCCTATTATCCTATCCTCGGCCACATTCTTATTATCCTATCCTTTATTGTTCTATGCCCGTTTACATTCCTTCATTCTAATTTTACTCGTTGTGGACAATGACCACATGCCCTGCATACCTTGTTGTTCCACATTCCTTATTCCACATGTCACTTCTTAACCTATATAAGTAGGACATGCATGTACATATTTCCTCATTCTGGGTATCGACTAGGCTTAGGCCCTTCTACCTTCTTCTCCTCTGTTAAGTCCTCAACTCAGGCCAGCATCATCAGCATCCTCCTGAGTACCTGTCTGTTAACACACGAGTACGTTGAAGCCAACGCCACTACTCTTGGCCTGCAGGACTTGGCCATAGTCCGCCCGACCTTTCAACAGTACCCTTGAAGTCTGTCAGTAACCGAAGCTTGACAAACAGAGGGAGTGTGATGATGAGGAAATACCATCCTTGCTAAGCTTGACAAACAGAGGGAGTGTGATGATGAGGAAATACCATCCTTGCTAGTAGGTTTTTGAGGGATATTTCCATCCCCAGGACCCAATGAGGTGGTAATCCCTCCTGTCATGATGTAAAAGAATGAAATAGTCCTAATCAAGTAATATCTCCTAAAGGCAAAGCAATGGCAAGGTTTGGAATTGTCACGACCATGCATCGTGCTTCGACTTACTCGGCAGTACCGACCAACCGACCCCCATTCACATCATTCCACGGCATACAGTTTTGGTTCGGTACACCCGGTTTATCACCTGGTTCATTACCCTCTTCCCCAACCCCTATTCTTTGTCAACCCTACACTCTCTTCCTTTCCCCCTCACTCGTTTACCCATGGGATGTTCACTATTCCCTGCCACTCACTCATGTCCCTATTGTTTTATTCTCCGCCATTCCTCATTGTTCTATTTCTTTCCCACAATCTCATCGCTTATATTTTATTGTCTTACCCTCTTATTATTCTATTCTAATCGTTGTGGACTATACCTCCACATGGTCTTCATACCTTATTCTTTTTTCCATGTCTTATGCCACCCTTATTCCACATTCCGCCTCTCAGCCTATATAAGTAGTTGATACGTGTACATAGTTCCTCAGTCTGAGTATCAACTAGGCTTACGCCTCCCTACTCTCCTCCTTCTGTTCAGAAGTCCTTACTCAAGCCGATATCCTCGGCATTCGCCTGAGTATCCATTCTCGTTACAAGTTAGTGGCACGCACAGGAGGCAGGGTGCAACGTACGAGTACGTTGAAGCCAAGCCACCCTGACCGGCCTGCAGGACTTGGCCGGTTCCGACAGTCCCCTCGGTAGTACCGAGTCCTGACAGGAATAGGGTTTGGCTTCAACTTGTGTGTTGCACCCACCAGACTACACTGGACCCTAATTTTATAAAGGTGACAATGGAAATGCAGTCTAAGATGAATGGAAAGAAGCTTAGTTGAAATCTTAGTCAATTATCTGACTGAAGACTAAACTACTGAATGTACAAGATCTTTATACTACTTTCAAATCTACAAGGAGCTGACTAGATTCCTATAATAGATAAGAAAGTCCAAGGATCATGAAAAGCAAGAACAGAATACTATATCCCAATCTTGATCTCCTCTGTGACATTGAGGGGTGACATGTCACCCCAATTCCCAATGGATTTACCCTATAAGGAACATAGTAGCAGATCAGATATCAGAGATAGAGCAGAAATGTAAACAAGGAAAGTGGAGTGGAATGTAATATGAAAAGGTTAAATGTAATAAAAGTCAATGATGGATGTGTGCGCATATGGGGATTGACATAAATGAGTAGAGCATATTGAATGATGCATATGATGCCAAGACAGATACACAAGGGGC
The DNA here is from genome assembly GCA_003314385.1 of Gomphus sp. MG54. Lineage (NCBI taxonomy): Eukaryota > Fungi > Basidiomycota > Agaricomycetes > Gomphales > Gomphaceae > Gomphus > Gomphus sp. MG54. Next base: position 17,731 of record QLPG01004495.1, read on the forward strand.
ATTGAATTTGAAGGCTGAGGAGTGTAAGGTTGAATAGGCGAGTGAGGGTGGAGTTAGGCTGAATGGGCTGATTTGAATGATTAGACATGCTGGCATACAGTTCCTGATACCTCCCCAAAGCTGCTCATCTTCCCCTCCTTCCTGCTACTCTCCCATCTCCCGAATATCTTCCAGAAGTGCATGTTATAGCACCAAGCTCTCCTGCTTAGCCATGCATGCTTCTTCTGATATCCTCTGCTCTTTCGCAACCCTTTTGCCTTCTGCTATCCTGTGCTCTTCTACAATCCTCTTTTCTTCCACAATCCTCTTCTCTTCTATGATCCTCTTTTTTTCAGCCTTCCAATTCTCCTCCTTCTTCAGCTCCCCTAACTACTGAGCTTCCACCAACTTCTGGACCTTCTCAGTGTTCTAGGATTTCTCCCTCTTTTTCTCCCCTTCCTCCTTCAACTGGCATATTTTTTTCTACAAACTTGGCCTTATAGGCCTGATCCTTCTCCAAAAGCTCTGCTTTAAGTTCCTGTTTGAAGCTTAACATGGGGGAAAGCAGGAGGTGTAGGAAAACAACATTAAGCACATTATTCACACACATTCCATCTCACTTACTCCCATATCACCACCCTACCAGAATCATCAAACATGAGCAACATTGAGCAATACAAGACACAGGAACTGAGATGCCTGAGATGCATGAGAGCTATTAAATCACAAGCAAGTACAAGAATTGAGACACAAGTCAAACAAGTCAAACAAGCAAATAAAACAATCACAATAATCTATTATCACCATGACACATCCTACTCCAAATCATACCAAAACAAGAATGCGACATTATCATCATAGAAACCACCAAGCAGATCAAATGGACCTGAACATTGTATATGGACTATATTAGGACAATTTCTTTTCACTTCCCCTTATCGCTAAAACATATAAACAAAAGAGTTTCTTTCAATTTCTATTGCTAAATTCTCTCAATACACTCTCACAGGAGAATTTTATCACATGCCATCTATCTCCTCACAAAATCATATTTCACATGTTATAGCTAGCTCCTTACTCCTACCAGTCTATGTATTTAAACATGTCTGTACATCTGTTAACAATGCGAATGAGTGAGGTTCTTAGCGCTTAAAGCTCAGCAAGGTTAAAATGTTGCAGAGGTTTGGGCAGGGGGCTTTGCTTTAGCTTATATCCTGTGCCTTCCAATCTTGTTGATCCCTAATTTTGAACAGAGGTTTTTAGAGTGGAGCAAGGTCTTTAGAGACTGAACGAAAGCTTAGATGATGAACCTTGGAAGTAAGCAAGGTTGCTGGTCGTATTCTAAGTTGATTATGAGACTTGTTAAATCCGCATATCAGGGGCTTAGCTAGGTGCCTCTAAGGTTATTCCGATGATTCCGAGAGGTTCCCAGAAGTCCTCATTTCCTGAATGTTCGGAAACTGGAGGTCAGTTTGGATAGAAAGTGCGAAGGAGAATTAGGTCGATATTCGTACTGGTGAATAGTCCAGTCGACTGGGAGACTATATACATGTGACTATCCTTGTACTATCTTTTGCTGGTCATAAAACAAGGAGAAGGAGAGTACAAGGGGTCAATATAAGAGAGAAAACAAGGGAGTGAGGTATGCGATGGTCCTGCGCGTCGGTTATCAAAGTAATGGAACCTTGACTTCAGAGTCTTCGGAGGTTCGGAATTGCAGAACCTCAGAATGTATGTTGGATATCTGGAAATCGGTTATTCAGTCTTTGAGCGATCGGAAAAGTCCCGGAAAAGGTGTGGGTGGTTGTGGGGGCTGGTATGGGTTTAGTGAGAGTACAGGCCATAACAAGACTACTGAACTTCTATGTTACATGCATATTTATACTAGTATGTATTTCAAATTCTAGTAGTACTGTCAAGTGCACGTACCGAAGCCCAGTAGTTTGGCAGTGCTGACCAAGTACCTAGCCGGTGACCAAGCAACATACTTAATACACTGTCCCTGGCTTGGCACATCCCTCGTTCCCATTCCTCATCCCCATTCCTTATCCACCTTATCCTACTCACCAATCCAATAATCCTACCCATTCCACTCCTCGTCCCCCAACCTGTCTTACCTCGAGATATCTTATTCTTGTCTTATCTTTGGCTATGGCCCCCTTGTTTTATAATCGGCCACTCCCTATTGTCCTATCCTTGGCCACGTTCCTATTATTCTATTTTCATTGTCCCATCCCCGTTTACATTCCTTCATTCTAATTATACTCGTTGTGGACAATACCCACATGCCCTGCATACCTTATTGTTCCACATTCCTTATTCCACATGTCACTTCTTAACCTATAAAAGTAGGACATGCATGTACATATCTCCTCATTCTGGGTATTGACTAGGCTTAGACCCTTCTACCTTCTTCCCCTCTGTTAAGTCCTTGACTCGGGCCGGCATCATCAGCATCCTCCTGAGTATCTGTCTGTTGCAAATAGGTGGCATGCATGGCAAGTAGGGCACAATGCACGAGTATGTTGAAGCCAACACCACTACTCTTGGCCTGCAGGACTTGGCCATTGTCCACCCGACCTTTTGGCAGTCCTAAAGTCCATCAGTACCCGAAGCTTGACAAGTACTTAGTAACTGAGAACAAGGGAAACATGAATAGAGAAAGGGTGTCTGGTCCAAAGAACAAGGAGGCAAAAGTACAAGGGGCTTGAGTAAACTTTGTGATCAAGCCGCTGTGGGATCTGAACAGGATCTAGTATACTTCCAAATTAGGAAAGGTTGAATGGAGTTCGGCGATCAGTGAAGGAATCAAATGGAGATTGAAGGATGTCTAATAGTAATGGTTGGAGGAGGTTGCAAGCATTGATTAGAGGGCATATTGTCTGATTGGAGGGCTGAGGATTGGTGACGAAGGCTGTATAAAGTAAATAGAAGTAAAGGTTCATCCACATGGATTGGGCAGAGTTATCCTAGAAAGGGAACATGTCCACATGATTCCTTCTGGAGATTAGAATGGCTGTGACATCAGCGAGGTCATGATAGTATCCCCTCCTTATGGCCAAGTCCCACAAGACCACGGTAGTAAAGCTCAGGCATAGCTATAACTGAGTTTGAACTTCAGCAAGGTTCATATAAGTAGGGGGGACTTGGATGGATGGATTTGTTGAGCATGATGGCTGGTAGTACATTTAACCTGTTGGTTGGCCAGCTAACTGCCCCTGCTACTACAAACTTGGGTGGGGTGCATGTCATAGGTTTGTCAATTAATTCTGGACCCCATGTAAAGTTTGATCCCAAGATTTTGGAAGTGATCAACACCATGCAAGGTTTGTACAATATGCAGGTACCTTGGATAGAAGGGTCCATGTATAAGGATTCTAGAGTATGTGTCCTAATTTTCTCCGATGTTTGTAATTTTTCTGATTGATATTTTTTTTAGTATTCAAAACTCCAACTGATACATAACATGGAAATGAGTGACATTCATCCAGTTTTCTATTGGAAGGTGCCTCCTAATGGTACTCCGCTAGGAGAATGGATTCCGGCGACTTGGTCTGAGAAGTTTTACTTCAATTGCAAATGTCAGAGGAACTTGTGTTTGCATCATTTGGTGTCTGGGGTTTCAGATGTCAGAGCCTGCATGTGGTGCACTCAGTGAGGTATTGCATGCAGTGTTTCTCAGCAAGGTAGGGGGATGCATGGAGCAGGTGCTACTAAGGGTGTTTCAAAGGGTAAGGGGAAAAGAAAGGCCCAGATTATCGCCCCTGATTCAGATAAGAAGGGTGGAGGAAAAGACTGTCCTACAAGCAAGTTGAATGGGGTGAGCGAGGTTGGAGATAGTCCAAGGAAAAGGTCTAGGGTCAAGTCATCTTTGAGGTTGTCTTCACCACCTGACCTCAAATTTTTACTACATCCTGATATACCATTGTTCCTTCCATCAAGACCTCCAACTCCAGTGAGGGGCCCAACTCCAACTGGTTGTGGCCTCCCCTATCACTGTTGTTACTCCGAGCACTTCCCCTGTTATTGCTCTTACCTCTTCGATCCAGAAGTTGTTCGAGGTTGTGGGTAGACTTCTAGATGAGATGAAGGAGTTGAACCATAGAGTGGGTAGGATAGAGGGTCTTACTTCTGGGAGAAGTGAGACAGTTGATTTGGAGGAGGAAGAGTGGTATGGGTTTAATTCTTAATTGTACAAGGATATAATGATTGTTTGTTTTGGAGTAAAGATGTGAGTGAGGACTTAAGAGATTCTAAAGGGTAGCTAGTAGTCCTGGCTTAGATGGATAAGACGTGTGGAAATCTTGAACAAGTTCGAAAGTGTAATTAAGTTCAGTTGCAAGAATGCACAAGGTTTCCTTATCAGTTCCTTCATAGCCTGCCCATTGAACCAAATATAATAGCTTGCAAGCTGGTTGTCTATTATTGACTTTGGAGTCTAAAACTTCAGAGATTTCATATTCTGGTTCTCCATCGATTATGACAGGGGACAGAGGTGGTTGTTTGCGATTCGGGATGGTGTTGGGCAAGGTTGGTTCAAGCATTGAAATGTGGAAGATGGGGTGTATGGATTTCATATAACATGGAAGTTTCAGGGTAACTGTGTGAATACTAGGATAAGCAATGATTTTAAAAGGACCCAAGAATTTCCCAGCAAGCTTCTTGGTAGGGCTCATGATCCTAAAGAACTGTGCCTTGACAAACATGAGGTTGCCAATCTCAAACTTGGGTGGAGGAAGTCGTTTAGTGTCTGCCGAGGTTTGATAGGCTTTTTGGGTGTCGAGAATAGCTCAGCAAAGGTCTTGGTGAAGCTTGTCTAGGTCAATTACAAAACTCTGGGCTTGAGAGGACGCAAGGTCTTGTTCAGAGTAAATGGTTAGGTTGGGGTGGTAGCCTTTGTTGGCAGAGAATGGAGAAACTCCCATAGTGGCACTGGGAGCATTGTTATAGGTGAATTCTGATAAAGGAAGGAGAGAGGCCCAGTTGTCCTGCTGGTAATTGCAGTAGATGCAGAGGTACTGTTCTAATGTTCAATTAGTATGTTCCATCTGTCTGTCACCCTCAGGGTGGTAGCTATATGTGTAGTGCAGTTCTATGTCTAGGGCCTTCCCAAGAGATTGCCAGAAGTGTGACACAAATTCTGAACCTCGGTCCAAGGTTACATGGGTGGGTATGCCATGCTTGGAGAATACATGTAAAACAAAGAGTTCTGTGAGCTTTGGCAAGGTGATCGTATCAGTGGTGGGGATAAAAATTGCCTTGCTTTGAGAAGCAGTCGATGATGACTAGGATGGCCATGAATTCCGAGGATGCTGGAAGCTGCTTGATGAAGTCCATAGATATTCAGTTCCAAGGTTTCTGAGGGACAGGGAGTTGCTTGAGTAGTCCATAGGGCTTATGTCATTAGGGTTTGCTTTGCATGCATGTGGTACAGGATTTTCAGTAGTCCTTGATGTAGGAGCTGATGCCAGGCCAATTGAAGTCATATCTAATGAGGTCTAAGGTCTTATTGATTCCAAAGTGTCCTGACAGAATGTGGTCATGTTTAAATTGCAAGACTTGTAGGTGTAAGTCTTGAACCTCGGGAACATAGATTCGTCCATCAAAGAGTAGTGTTGAGACCATGGAAGTCTAGACAAAGTTGTAAGGAACCATCCTTTTTTGATACAAATAGTACGGGTGCTCCATGTGAAGAGCAGGATGGGCAGATGTAGCCTATATTGAGGTGTTCATTGAGGAATTCGTAGAGTGATTGAAGTTCAGAAACTGAGAGAAAATAGATGGGGCCAAGTAGGGGCAATGTTCCTTCCTCGAGGTTGATCTTGAGATCATAGGGCCAGTCTGTTGCCTTGAACTTTGCTGAACACATCGGTGAAGTCATGGTAGTGTTCTGGGACATGTTGCTTGATGCTGTCCAGGGTTTTGGAGGATTCAACTGTTGTTGTTCTGCAAACAAATTTGTCGAGGTCAGCAAGGTCTAGTTAGAATGCCTGGGATCCTTCTAGTTTGCAGGTGCATACAAACACATCAGCATTGACTAGTGCTATCCGAGGAGCTGTTAACTTTGAAGGTGGTGAGGTTTCACAAGGAAGCAAGGTGCTACAAGCTGAAGTAGCTGGAGGGGCTGGCACGTAGGCTGGTTCAGAGGTCTTGAATGTAATACTACCCAATACCCAGTCAATTGATGGATTGTGGTGGGTGAGCCAATTGTAGCCAAGTACTGTGGAGCAACTGCTGTCTAATGAAGTTATGTAGAAAGTAACTGTCTGAATTTCACCAGTCAGAAAATAGATGGACAATGTAGTTTCAGGGGAATTGGAGGTATAGAACTAGTAGGTAATGAATATTTTTGTACTACTTGTGATTCTATAAAGCAGTCAGAAGAACCGTAATCAACAAGTGTGACTAATGGAAATTCAGGTATATGTAAACAGGTCAAATTAAGTACTAAGGAATCTCTTAAAGGAGTGGAAATGGGATTCAAGAAAGGTACACAAGCAAGGTCACCGCAATCCTTGGTTTGTCCAGTACTGAGGTTGCTCTCTATTTTTGTAATTCTGTGGCTGAGGTTTCCTTGGCCTCGGTCTCATTGCCTGCTTTAGTGGCACAAGCTTTAGTGTTTGAGAAGTTTCCTGCCTTTGAAATGGCTTTCAGGCAGTCTTTGACCATGTGGCCTTTCAAGGTGCACAAGAGACAGAGACCTTGATCAATGCACCTCTGGCATTCCTCTGGCAGAAGTTTGCCATCTTTCCTGAGCTTTGATGAAAGGTTAGGTTGGTTGGAAGAGCTCAAAGACTTCAAGTTGCCACTATTGTTGTTGTTCCCTTTACAGCCCCATTGATTGTTTGAGTCATTAGAGGACTGGTTGTTGGACTGATTGGAGGTCTGCCAGTTGGACATAGTTGAAGTTGAACCTTGGTTTGGATTTGCGAGGCTTTCATACTCCTTGCATTCCCAGTATCTACTGTCAATTTCCAACACAAACTGTCAAAGCTTGGCAAGGGACTTGAAGCAGGGGAAATAGAGGAGGCTGTCCTTAATCCTTTTGGCTAGACCTTTGTATGCCACATGAGCAAGGGTGGTGTCATTCCACTGGGTGCAAGTGGATGCATGGGAGAAGTCAATAAAGTACCATGCGACTTTATGATGTTCCTTCATGACTATTTTTTCAAGTTCAATTTCTGCCTGCGTAGCATTATTGAATGGTCCAAAGTTTGCTTCAAGTTCTGAGCGAAAATCCTTCCAGTTGGTGAGCCATTAGGGCTCTGGATAGATCTCACCAAGGATGGTGGGTTTGAAGTATTGGAGGACTGGTCCTAAGAGGTATGAGATGGCATACTGAATCTTTGATGCATCTGATTTGAAGGTGGATGGGCGGTCATAGAAGTTCAGTGTGCACTGAAGGAAAAAGGTACAAAGCTTAGCTTGGTCCATGCCGTCGTAAACCTTGGGGTCCTGAATTTTGGCTTGAGAGTTCGAGTCATGGGTTTGGGGTTGTGCCATGCACAGGAGTGCTCTTTTGATGAGCTTGTTGTTGTTTGGCTTGTAGGGATCATCATACAGAGCATTGTTGTCAGATAGGTTGTTATCACCACCATCAGGTGGAGGGGTGCCTCATCTATCATCTCCACTTGGAAGTGGTTCTCTAGCATCAAGGGTGTGGATGGATCTGACATCCTCCAGTTGTTCTGAAAGTGGTTGTTGTTCCAAGATTACCTATAACTGATTCGAGGGTCCTGGAATGATGGTCTTTCTTATGGCGCATGCACTAGAGCAAGTGGTCATAGTAGACATGCTAATAATGAGATGGGGTGTGAGTCTGATAATATTGTTAAGAACGTGAATGAGTGAGGTTCTTAGCACTTAAAGCTTCAGCGAGGTTAAAACATTGCAGAGGTTTGAGAGGAGGGCTTGGATTCAGCTTATATGCTGTGCCTTCTAATTTCATTGATCCCTAATTTTGTACAGAGGTTTTTAGAGTAGAGATAGGTCTTTAGAGACTTGACGAAAGCTCGGACGATGAAGCTCAAAGGTGTCAAGTACACATACCAAGGCCCGGTAGTTTGGCAGTACTGACCAAGTAACCAGCTTGTGATAAAGCCCCATGAAGGTCACTTAATATGCAGTTCTTGGCTTGGCACATCCACAGTCCACATCCCTTGTTCCCATTCCTCATCCCCATTCCTTATCCACCTTATCCTATTCACCAACCAAATAATCCTACCCCATTCCACTCCTAGACCCATCTCACGTTGGGACATCCTGTCCTTGTTTTATCCACAGCTACAACACTGTTGTTTTATGGCCTGACACTCCCTATTGTTCTGTCCTCAGCTATGTTCCTATTATTCTATTTTCATTGTCATATCCCTGTCTACATTCCTTCATTCTAATATACTCATTGTGGACAATACCCCCACATGCTCTGCATACCTTAGTGTCTACATTCCTTATTCCACATGTTGCTTCTTAACCTATATAAGTAGGACATCCATGTACATAATTCCTCATTCTGGGTATTAACTAGGCTTAGGCCCTTTACCTTTTCCTCCCTCTGTAAAGTCCTCTACTTGGGCTGACACCTTTGGCACCCCCAGGTATCTTCTCTGTCCCAAATCAGTGGCATGCATGGGAAGTAGGGCACAATGCATCAGTACATTGAAGCCAAAGCCACTACTCCCGGCCTGCAGGACTTGGCCACTGCCTGCCCGCATCTTCGGCATTCCTGAAGCTTGACAAGAGGTGAGCAAGGTTGCTAGTCATATTCTAAGTTGATTATCAGACTACTGAACTTCTATGTTACATGTGTATTTATACTATTGCATATTTCAAATTCTAGTAGTACTTAGAAACCAAGAACAAGGGAAACATAAATAGAGAAAGGGTGTCCAGTCAAAAGAACAAGGAGGCAAAAGTACAAGGGGCTTGAGTGAACTTTGTGATCAAGCTGCTGTGGGATCTGAGCGGGATCTAGTATACTTCCAAATTAGGAAAGGTTGAATGGAGTTTGGCAACTGGCGAAGGAATGGAACAGAGATTGAAGGGTGTCTAATAGTAAAGGTCGGACGAGGTTGCAAGTGTTGATTAGAGGGCATGTTGTCTGATCGGAGGTGTTTTGGGTTTTGAAACCATGAGCTGGTAACCCGAGAGCTGTGACAAAACTTTGGTATGAAGAAAGTTCAATCAAGTTCTCCAACAAGACGACAGCAAGCTAATGCCTGTCCAGGTTAATGTCCAAAAAGAATTGTTTAGAGGGGGCCTTGGCAGGTCACTTGTCAATTACGTATAGGAATAATAGTTTATGTTCGTGAACTATTATTCTACCCTTGCCTAGGATTATGTCCACAGATGTTCTATAAAATCTAGTTTAGTTCTTTTATGGTGTTTTTACATACCTTTTGTATTTTGGCCAAGAAACCTTCCACCACATAGAAGGGTCGAGATCTATTCCGCGAACAAACCTCTGTTGATAAGTCTTAGTGGTCGGTGACCTACTTAAGAGAGTGCTGGCAGCACTAGATAATCTGGCAGATTATGGGTGAAGATAAGATTGATTTTATGCTACAGAACTAGTCTCTATTTATACTAATTCTATGTTAATTATGCAACTCCCCAATAGGGCAAGATTTTCCTGAAATTAGTGGAAGGGTGTGGAAAGGAATGGAAAGTCCTAGAAGTCTGTGGCAGTTACAAGTCACCTTGTAGTCACTAATGAATCACCCTATAGCCATTAATGACTCATATTCCCACAACTAATAGTCTCGTGACTGGTCAAGTCATGAAATATTAATAGTAAATGAGCCGAGCTTCTGGGCTGACCTTATGTGTAATAGTTATTAAATAAATGCATGAATTTGTTGCACAAATCAGTCTTGATCCAGCAGTTTGGTGCCATTTTCCATGTGTAAGTGTTGGTGCCAGGCTGTGGGTCCTTGTGGGTCAGAAATAGAAATAAGCAAAAAGTATAAGTGTTTATGGAGGATTTCCTTAGGCTTGAAGTGCTTGATGGTTTAAGAGTTAATTACTTTGAGTAATTCACTCTTAATTGGCCAGCCAAAATTTATTATATTTTTTGGTAGTCACTTTAGACTGATTTGTTGGATTATTTTCTGAGTGAGAGAGGTTTGGAATCCTTTATGCTGATCCCGGATCTGATGGCCCTTCAAAGTTCTGGCCTACTTCCAACTTATGTAGTTCCTTGCACATTTCTGACTTTCTGAAATTAGGGACAGATGATTGAGGAGGACACAACATAAAAGTTAAAGCCAAGTCCCTCTGACTTGGAACACCTGCATGACTAGTCATACAAGTCTAACTCTGTGAACCGACCACCACCCTAAGTCCTGGCACTTTGTTTTCCACTTTCCATCCCCTACCATTTCCATGTCCTCAACCTTATGACCCCTCAACCCCCTATGTCTTAGGAACTTCTACTCCCCCTGCACAATCCTTCAGAAACTTGCAGAATCTCTTTGGTATTGTTTATTCTAAGCACCTGACATGTGGAAATAACAGCCTGGAGCTAAATAAAACACTCATATCTGAGACAGTTGGTGTTTGCCTATAATACTATCCCACATATATCTACTGGTTTTAGTCCTACATTCCTGCTCTATGAATTCCACCCAACCACAAAAGCCACCCTGTCACACCAGGCAGGTGAAACAGTAAATAAACCTGAGATGGGGAGCCAGGGACACATGCCAGAAGACTTATAAGTTTCAGAAAGTTTCAAAGCTCAAGAATTTTTACAAAAATTTGAAACTTACAGGTTAATAGAAAAACAGTCTTTATTGTTTTCCCAAGCTACCCAGAAAATAAATTACAATCAGGGTTGCCTGGAAACTGAGTTTGAGGAAGGCAACTGGGTGCTCCTTGATGTTAGGAACCGACTCAGACCACTGCCCAAACAACCTTTCCATGGTTCCAATCAGAAACCCATGACTTTTGAACCTGACTCCTTTCCATGACTCCAAAAATCAAGGTTCCACATGCAAGCAAACTTAAGATTGTCACATACCTCGTCCCTGTGTTTTCGCCCTTCCATTAGCCCCTTTGTAATTTCCTCCTTGTCTTTACTCGGCACAAGATAGTACAAGGATAGATACATGTATATAGGACACTAGTCGACTGGACTATTTGCCAGTATGAATATTGATTTAGTTCTGCATCATAGTTCCGATTCAGTTCCAATAACTTTCCCACTTTCTGAAATTAGGGACAGACGATTGAGGAGGGCGCAACACATAAGTTAAAGCCAGTCCCTGCGACTTCGAACCACTTGAATGACTAGTCAAACTACCTAATACCGAGAACAGTCCTAGACTTCCAGCGCTTCCATCCTTTCTGTACTTTCCATCTGCAAATCCACAACCTCTAGTCTCCCCACCATCCAGAGCATGAGATCCCTTTGGAAACCATTTGGAGTCATCGGAAACACCTCTAGAGGCATCTAGCTAAGCGCCTGACACACGGATTTAACACTTGACCCACACTCTCTAGATATGTTCAGAGACAAAAGGGAATTGGGCAGAAAATTAAAAATGAATTATGATAGACCTTTTGAGATTTTAGAAAAGAAAAGCCCAATAACCTACTGACTTAAAATGCCAACCTCTTATAGAATTCATCCAGTAATCAACACTGCCCATCTGGAGAAATAAAAAATACACCCCAAATTCTAAGGGAGTGAGAGGATTCTAGGCAAATAATCAAATGAATGCACTAGAAGGTTGTCCAATATTCAAGAGTATACCCTAGCCAGCCAAAGCCCTAGAAAAATAATTATAAAATCACCAAAAAATTGACATAACCTAGTAAACCCACAAAAACTCTGAATTTTCAAGAGATCTACTGTTTCATCCTATTTATAATTCTAATTTGTTGAATTCTATTATGACTTGCCCTATTCAAATTACTTCTGCAGACTACCAGGTTGTTCATGTTGAAGACTATTTCCATCAACGTCCCATCCAGCCACCTGCCGGCTACAAGGGAGGACCTGTCTTTGACTTCCTATTGTATTCGCCAATGGCTCGTGACTTTACCTAATATTGAATCTCTCAACAGAATATTACAGTCCTCAGACAGGAGCTAGCGGACACCATCTGGGAGGCTGTTAAAATGAAAATTAGAGGAGTTATTCAAGTGGGAACAACCTGTGAAGCCGGTCAGTCACTTATGTCTCTTTCTATTTATGAAGAGAAACTTCAGGAGATTGGGATGATATATCTGGAATTACCACGAGCACATTGCCTGTATCACAACCTATTGAAGGTCCCTAATCTTCAAGAGGAAATCGACCAGTGGATAGAGATGTGGTAGCAATTGGGAAGGAAGCTTACAGCTTGGATCATGAAGGCCTTGGAGACCTTCCAAGAGACAAACAACACATCCTGGAAGCGGAGCCCCATTCAGAGAGCTGAAGTCAATGAAGGAGAGATATCCTACCATGTCCAACTCGAATACCCGGAGAAAAATGAGGAAGAGACAACCGGGAATGATGATGAAACAGGTATGCCACCTGAATACCTGTTTCCTCATGATTTCTGGTTGTCTCCTCATTTTTCTCTGGGTAGTCCAGCTGGACATGATAAGAGATCTCTCCTTCGTTAGCCTCAGCTCTTTGAATAGGGTTCCACCTCCAGGATAGTTGTTGCCTCTTTGCATATCTCCCGGGCCTTCAAGATCCTGGCTGTAAGTTTGGATCTGATGGTCTTGAAGAGTTATTCCATCCAACTGTGCGTGACCGAGGAAAAACGATATGAAGAATTCCAGAGACTGCAGGATCAAGAACTACGGCACTTACCCATGTTGCTAGGCCTTCTAGAACCTATCCCGACCTGAATCCAAGATATGACGATGATGGTTCAAGCCCTGCACCCTCACCTACCTCGCCGATCCTTAGGCGCCCACCGGGAATGAGGCCTTCCTGAAGTGGAACGGAGACACCTAAGGACTTGGAACCACCTGAGGACGACTCCCCAGATGCCAGAGACGAGGCGCATAGTCATTTCGCGCATAGACGTCCAGGGAGTAGTCCAGGAAGGGGGGATCCAGGGAAGAGACAGTCAGTTGCAGCACCAACATCAGTGATGGAAGCTCACCTTGACCATAAATTTGTCCTAGCTCAGTGGATCATGAAGATAAATCATATCGTGGACCGCTCACATAGGGTACACGAACAGTTGGGTGATGTCGTGCCCTTCCTGCTGCGAGGGGGCATAGAAAGATGGTTTGTCTGATTACCTTTACAGTAAACAAGCTTCAGCAAACTGGAGAACGCTGAGAGAAGCTATAGGAACTTACTACATGAACTGAGCGTGGCTCAACCGGCAGAAGTCGCGTGCAATCATACCGCGTACCAAGAGACAGGCCATAGTCATAACACACCAAACGAGTACCCTGTACGAAAGGTAGAGCTCCTGCGCTTGGTAAACAAAATGTCAGACAAGGAATTGATTATGGAGGTAATGGCCGGCACACCTTCATATTGGCACACGGTGATCAACGCGCAGAAATGTGCTACAATGGTTGATTTTCAGTCGGCTATTCAAAATCACGAATTATCGTTAATGCACGCACCTTTTGCCTCTACGAATACATGAGCGCAACCGGTCAAAAAGCGCATCCGCCCAATCCGGAAGTCACGCGCCAAGGTACAATGTCTAATTTGCAAGCCGCTCGAGTGCAGCGTGACTCGCGGTCACACGTCATTGGATCGTCGCCTGGCCTTCCACCGGCGAATTTTCCAAGGAGTGTCAATGATATATATAACAGATATAGTTATTATGACAAGGGATTCGGAGGATGTAAGTTCTGTTGGAACAGGAAACACCGGGACAAGGAGTGCAAGCTTGCAGGCCCTCAAACTACCACAGAAATTACTGAAAAAAATCCCAGACACACAGAAAACTACATGGAACTCTCCTTCATCTCACTTTAATTTTATCTAGCCAATAATTTATTGAATAAGAGATATATCTGGGCTGGGGGGATCAGATATTCATCCAGAACTACCTTCTCCTCCTCCTGATCCCAACAATAAAAAATGCACCCTGAATTCTATGGAAGTGGGGTGAGTCAAGACAAATATTCACAAGAATACACTAAAATCTTAACCAATGCTCTAGTGTATATGCTAGCCAGCCAGAGGCCTGGAAAAATATTTATACAATAAAAATAAAAATAAAAACATGGTGTAACCTAGTAAACTCACAAAAATTCAATGTTTCCAAGAAACCTTCAGCCACTCTCCACGTCCAAATGACTCCTATCGAATTCTATTATGTACAACTCGAGTATCCAGAGGGAAACAAAGAAAATACTATTGAAAATGAAGAGGAATCAGGTCTGCCACCTGCATGTATGCACCGATTCTCTCCTATACCTCGAAAATTAGGAGATTATTATAACTGGTGGACCAATCCCTCTAGTATTTCTGACTGCTTCGTACTCAGCACCTCATTAAAAACAAAACATCTGGATGACAAAGAATCCTCAGAAAGGGGCTCCATCCCCAAAAATCTATAACTGATCTAGTGGGTGCCCTCTATCATTCAGCAATTCAACAATCAGATGAATCTGGGCTATCCTACTTACACACCCACAGATTTTCTCTTCAACCCACCCTATGAATCAAAGGAAGAAACCTCCACAACAAGGAGCTTTGTAATTCTGGCTAACTAAGCACATTCATGGGGGGCTGGGTTGACAAGTGAAGGTTTGGAGGGGGGATTATGTTAGGGATCAGGGAATTCTCTCTAAGATGTCAAGCCATTTTATGAACTGAATAAGTATGCAGAATACAATCCTCTCCTCTTGTTAAGTACATGCTACCGAGCTTCAGTTCATGTCAGCAACAACAAGAGCTTCAATACTAGAGAGCGGAAGAGGGAAATGAGCAATGATACTTGTCCATGTATTGACCAGCTCAAGACTGAGCTTTAACTAATTACCTAAGAACTGTACATATGATCTAGCAGAGTAGCGGAGTTGTCAAGATTCGGTGATGCCGAGATATCGGTTAAGTCTTGCAAACCGTTACGGGGTGGCTAGGCTTCAATGTGCTCTTGTGTTGCGCCCTGCTGTTCCGCGCGTGCCACTAATTTGGATAGTGAGAGGAGCCTTGAGAGGATGCCGAGGGCGTCGGCTTGAGCAAAGGACTTTTTAGGAATAGGGAGCGGACAAGGGGGTGCGAATCAATTGATATTCTGAGTGAAGAACTATCTACATACATGTCAGGAATCGGATACTGATGGACTTCGGTACTGCCAAGGGGTGTTGTCGAAAGGTCGGGCAGACTATGGCCAAGTCCTGCAGGCCAAGAGTAGTGGCATTGGCTTCAACGTACTCATGTGTTGCACCCTACCTGCCATGCATGCCACTGTATTTGCAACAGACAGATACTCAGGGGGATGCTAAAGATGCCAGCCTGAGTCGAGGACTTAACAGAAGGGAAGAAGGTAGAAGGGCCTAAGCCTAGTCGATACCCAGAATGAGGAAGTATGTACATCCATGTCCTACTTATATAGGTTAAGAAGCGACATGTGGAATAAGGAATGTGGGACAACAAGGTATGCAGAGCATGTGGTTGTTGTCCACAACGAACAAAATTAGAACAAGGAATGCAAAGCGGGGATAGAACAATGAAAGACAATATAATAGGATCGTGACTCGAAATGGGACAATAGGGAGTGGCCGAATATAAAACAATGGGGTCACGCCCAAGGATAATACAAGGACGGGGAGTCCCGAGGTGAAATGAACCAAGGAGTGCGGATGGTGAATGTGCCGAGCCGGGACCAGCGCACCAAGTGTTATGCAGGCGACACAGGCACTTGGTCGTGGATATAGGATGATTGCTCGGTCAGCACTGCCAGCGGATGGGTCTCAGTACGTGGACTTGACAATACATCCCGCTACTTTTATAGTTAAGAAGCAAGATGTGGAACAGGGTGGCGTAAAGAATGGAGACAATAAGGTATGAGGCAACCACATGGAGGCATTTTCACAGTGATCAGAAATAGAATAAGTAATGTAAGCGGAATTAGAATAATAGAGTATGGCTGAAAATAAGATAATGAAATGGTGGGCGGGAATAGAACAATTGTTATAGCCCATGCCCTCAAACAAACCCACACTAACCCCCACAACCACCCGCTTCCGTTCTGAGACCTTTCCGACCAAAAGGACGAAAGACTGTTTCCCGTGGACCCCGTTCCCGTCACGTCTGTCTGAGACACCGCGTTTTCCGTGTCCGACCAAGACACCGTTCCCGAGTCCGCTCCCGACCGAGGACTCAATACTTTGATAACCGACGCGCAGGACTATCGCGTACCTCGCTCCCTTGTTCTCTCCTTATATTAACCCCTTGTACTACCTTTCTCCTTGTTTTATGACCGGCTAAGGATAGTACAAAGAGCGTTACATGTATATAGTCTCACAGTCGACTGGACTGTTCGCTAGTACGAATATCGAATTAGTTCTCCCCCCCCAGTTTCCGATTTATTTCCGGTAAACTCCGCTTCCCTTCTGAAATTAGGGACAGACGATCGAGGAGGGCGCAACACATAAGTTGAAGCCAAGTCCCTTCGACCTCGAACACCTCAGTGACCGGATTGACCATTTCCGTGACCTACCCTAGACTTCCGGCGCCTCTGTCTCCGTCCGTAGTCCGTCCGACCCCGGTCTCGGTCCTCGGCCCCGTTACGGACCTTCGCACTAACTCGGAAAACCCCTTCGGAAGTGCCAGCTAAGCGCCTGACACGCGGACTTAACAACAATAGAGGACGGCCTAAGATAAAACAATGGCAATGGCCAGGACAATGAGTGGCTGTCATGTTGTTCGGGGGAAACAGGTTAAGGAGTGGATAGGGGGTGAAGGAAACAATGAAAGGGGATGTACGAGAGGAGTGGTCCATACGATGTACCAGGTGTACCGAGCCGAGGCTGCGCGGTAGTGCGAGATGATGTGGGTAAGGGCCGGTTGGTCGGTATTCCCGAGTGAGTCGGTGCTCGGTGTTGTGGGCTTGACAGGAGTCCAATAACAAGCAATAGATAGAGGAGTAGAGAAATCATGACATTACCCCCCCTTTTAGGGTCAATGTCCTCATTGACCATTGCCTATTTACTGGGTGATCCAATGTACCGGGTTGGAGGTGTTTGTGTTTGTTTGGCATAAGCACTTGTTTTGTTCGTTCATTGCCCCTCCCACTCGCGGTCTCATCCGAAAGAGGTGGTGAGAAGAAGGTAATTGAGCCCTGCACTTGTCTTAGCCATCGTGCTGGCGTGCACGATTGGTGGGGCATCCTTTTTGTGAGAAGAAGGTAAGGCAGGGGTCGCAGACTTGTTAGTTAGTCTTCCCATTGCACCGGCGTGTGTTCAGCTTCCCTGGATCAAGACCCTCTGGAGCTCTCTGCTAGCCATGGATCCTTCTCTCGTTGCACCGGCGTGTGCAATGATCCCCAGGTCATTTCTTCATTGCGCCAGCATGCGCAGTGACTCTTTTTTCTTTTACAGATCATTTCATTGCCGTGCCGGCATGCATGGCAACTTGGTCCTTTTGTTGCACCTGCATGGGTTCGCGCCGCGTACCTGTTGCACCCGCCATTTACACTATATCCGTCGCTCCTGCCATTGCGTACCAGTGCACCGCCCTTGCACCTGCATCCACACCTGCACCTGCCACCCTCGCACCATCCTTGCACCTGCACCTGCCCCCACACTCCTATGCATATCTGCACCCACCACCCTCGCACCTGCATCCACACCTGCACCCGCTGCCCTCGCACCGTCCTCGCGCCTGCACCTGCCCCCACACTCCTACGCATACCTGCACCCGCGGCCCTCATACCTGCCACCTGCGTGGGTTTGCGCTTGCGCACCTGCCGCGCCCGCCGTTGCATATGTGTCGTGCCCACTATTGCTCCCGCCCGCCGTTGCATACCAGTGCATTGCCCTCGCACCTACAACCACACCTGCACCTGCGGCCCTCGCACCTGCATCCACACTTACACCTGCCGCCCTCGCACCTGCACCTGTACCTGCCCCCACACCCCTACATGTACCTGCACCTGCACCCGTACCCGCCCTCGCACCATCCTTTCACCCGCACCTGTCCGTGTTCGCGCCTTCACATCTGTTGCATCTGCCTACATTCGCACTTGTCGCCGTCACGCACTCGTAGCATCAACTTGCCATGCCCACCACCACCGAGCGTGTCGTGTATGTGTCACACTTGCCATCGCGCACGTGTCACACTGACTCGCCGTGTCCTTGTTGTGCTGACTCGCCATGTCCTTGTTGCGCTGACTTGCTGCATCCACCACCACCGAGCATTGTGCACTTGTCACACTCGCCGCTGTGCACTCGTTGCACTGACTTGCCATGCTCAGGTAGTCTGTGGAAGATATGGTCTATGTGCCTGGGTACAGCTAGGAATTGCCTGTGCAACTCTTGTGTTTTCCTTCTGGCATTTCTCATGTTCTTCTCTGGCACCCAGGAATGATCTTCTCTGGGGTACCCGACCCACTTCACCAGATATTGCAGCACTCCTCTACGCATTTGGGAGTTCAGAACTTCCTCCACTTCATACTCCACTCCTTTTGGTGTCATCACTGGTGGAGGGGGTGTTGGCTTTTGTTGTATGGAGGATGTGGGTGTTCGGGCAGGGCACAGCAGGACAGTATTAAACACAGGATGGATGTTCTTCCAATTGGGGGGTAGTTGTAGTTTATAGGCATGTTCTCCCACTTTTGCCACAATTGGGAATGGGCCATAATGTCTGTCTGTTGAGGTGAAAAGAATGACCAGACTGGGAATTGAACCCAGGGCTATAGCGAATATAGCTATGGTGTTAACCACTACACCATCTAGTCCACATGGGTAACCTTTCAGGTTGACTCCTTGAGTGAAGACATGTGTGTCTGTATAAGTTGAGTTCAGAGCCTTAGTAAGTTATCAGATTGCCAATACTACTCATAGAGCTCTGTATGTATAACATCTTATTTTGTAAGACATTATTAGAGATATGAATAATATGTGGGATTAGACAATCTAACACTGTCTTCTAGTTTTTTTGAAGGTCGGTCGGTGGTGATATTAAGGCCTTCCAAGTAAACTTTGTCCCCTACTTGATATTGTGATACGTCTTGCCTTCCTTTGTTGTAATACTTCTTCATGTCTGATGCTGCCTTTTCTAGTGCTGCTGCTGCCTCCTCTCTTATTTTCTTCATCCTTCTCTCAAACACATCTGCCGCCTCTGTTTCTGCCTGTGGACTTCCTTGGATGCTGTCCATAGTTTAAGTAGAATGGAGAGTACCCTGTCGACACTTGGATCTTGTCATTATAGCTGAACTCTGCCAATGGCAACCATTCTACCCAGTCATCCTGCCGATGGTTGACAAACAGCCGCAGATACTGCTCCACCTCTTGGTTGATGCATTCTGTTTGTCCATCTGTCTGGGGATGATAGGCAGTCGAAGGGTTCATCTTTATCCCTAGCAGTCAGTATAGGTCTTTTGTGAACTTTGAGATGAATTGAGATCCCCTGTCACTAATCATCACTTCTGGGAGTCCAAAGTCTCTCCACACCATGTCTCTAAAGATCCTTGCAATCCCTTCTGATGTGACCTCTCCATTTGTCAGTGCCAATCTAATTTGTTTAGACAGTCTATCCACCACCACCATAATTGCATCATATCCCAGGCTTTGTGGTAATTGGG
>QLPG01004496.1:0-15401 GCA_003314385.1 Gomphus sp. MG54
TAACGTTGATAGCCGTCGAATTGGGGTTCGATGTGGTTTGTTGGGAGGATGGAGTCGGGGGGGATTGCGGCAGGGGGAAGGACGTGGTCGTAGTAGCCGCCGTGTTCGTCGTAGGTGAGGAGGAAGAGGGTCTTGTTCCATAGGGGTGAGTTACCGATGGCGTGGGCGACGTCGGATATGAATGCGTCACCCAAGACTACATTCTGTGGGTTTTCTTGAGAAATGCTGCGGTTGACATCGAGGAAGGTGAACTTTGGTAGATTGCCTGCTGCTGCGTCTATGAAGAAATCAGGCATGAATTTGTGGTGGATGGCTTCTGTCACGTTATCACTGATGTTAAAGAAGAATGGGGTGACACCATGTGGGGTTGTTGCGCTGTAGTCGTTCCAGGTGATGTTGAACTTGTCGAGCATGTTGAAAATTGTTCCAGATGGTGGTACGAGCTTACTTAGGTCTTGATTGTCTTCTGTGATTCCCATTGAGGTGGCGGCGATTAGGTACATGCGGTTAGGGAATGTCTGGCCCATCAGGGAAGAAAAGTATCGGTCAGCAATGGGGAATTGCTTGGCTAGACTAAGCGTCGTGGGCAAGTTCGCCTCTGTAAAGTAGCCCATTGCAACCCCTCCAACAAGCAATGTGCTCCCCTGAAAAGTTGGAGTAGTAACAAATCCGTCCATGCTCCCGTTGTTGAAGGCATTGTGGCTCGCGGTCCATGTCTGGCTAGGCTGCGCACCGAGTTGACATGTGTTCGGCATGTGAAAGGCGTGTTGGAGGGTCCCGTTGGCGTACGGATTCACTGCGTTGGGTTTCCCATCAGGACCAAGTGTGAAGCCATCCCCATGACCCAGGAGACCGAACAAGTTGTCGAAAGAGTGATTTTCCATCATCAGTATTATGATGTGTTCGATGCCGGGAAGTGTGTCAGTGCCAGGGGGTAAGTTGGGATTCGGGAGAGACCCAGGTTGGCGTAGGTTTGTGCGACCCAAGGCGTGTAATGCTGCTTGCACGCTGTCGTCGAGTTTGTGTGAATTTGGTGTTGATTGCTGGCCTGAATCTCGAATATCGTGTGCAAAGACTGCGACCGTTGCTGCACAGAAGAAGGCAGCAGCTTTCGATATGAAACGCATCTTGTTGAGGACCAGTAGTCAGGAATGACTGGAAAGGACACAAGAAGGCGAGGGTGTTTTATATCCACGTATAATTTTAGCATCTTCATGTGAGCAGTATCAATTGATAGATATTAAGGAAGCATCCAATCTTCCCTTAGTAGTACATATGCGCTTCACGGTAGTCAATTCCCACCCCGCTAGGATGCAGTAGTGAGAAATTCTCAACGCTTGAGGGAATTTTTCCACGTGACTGAGAATTGCGTGGCCTGGTGGGAGATTCATGACGATTCAGAGTGTGGCGTACCATATCTGTGTCAGGTGCCGGCGTTTCGCTGTTCCCAACCCGATACAATGGTAACCAGTTTGACATTCCACAACAAGCTTTCAGGTACGAGCGATCGATTTGGGTGGGTCATCTTCTGGATAAGGCTGCCAAGTTTCCGATTAATGAGTTTTCTGTCGCAAGGGGTGCTCATGGGTCCTGTTGGGATTGGGTACGGGCGCACTTCTATGTTATTTATGACCTTGATCGGCCATGAACGGACTAATGTGGAAATATGTTGGTTAATATCCCAGTATTGTGAGACGTGACAATGTGTGAGTGTCAATTGTCGTGCTACGCATTCGTCCCATGATTTTCATCTCCCCTTATGCGAAAAGGACTTTGTCAGCCACATGGTCTACGACCATACTTCCGTCCTGGCACTGATCGAGCGAAAATTTAAACTTCCCGCACTTACTTTCCGAGATGCGAATGCGACCGATTTGATGGATTTCTTGGACTTTGAGGCATTTGAGATAATGACGTGATTTCCAGGTGCTTCCACCACTTGCATCGCCCTGGAAATTCGAACGCTGCTCTGGCATGTGATGCCACTGGTCCTGGAGTTATTCTTCCGCCGGGGACAACTAGTCCGCCTGAAGACCACCACCATAGTATTAGTTTGAATATATGTTGGGTTGAAGCCGCAGTTGATAGAGGAATGGATGGGACTGAAAGGTTATATTTTCGTTATCCTATTTACTTAGATTTTATACATGAATTGGCCATGCTATGATAAAACAGTCTCTTCCAAATGTAGCGGTGGCACTCTAGATCCGGATGCAGGGTCGGCACCCTATCTTTTGATTGCCCTTCCACGTCATCGGCCGCGCGTTCCATTGAATTGTGCTATGCTCCAAAATCTTCGTCCTCGACGGTGAGTGCCTATACCTAGATCCTGTCCTGATCAGAAGCCTTTCTAATTTCTCGTCATCTTTTCCTTGAATACTGGGTATATGCGTTCCGATGTGGCCGTATGTCGTTCTCCATTGCATAAGTCCGCTCTTCTCTCCTCGCTCCTTCTACCCCTTGTCACAACACATAGTCGTTAGTAGGAAATGGAAATTGGGGGGTATCACAGCACAAGGAAGAAATGGATAGTTTTAAATGTGGATTAGGTAGATTTTGGTTGTTATTTAATTTGGTGCATTCTTCAAAATTTCTGTTCATATCTACTTAGTTCACCACCTTTGTTGGGGTTTAAATAATAGCGCGCCCGACCTAGGGATGTCTTTAATTCCAAACACATCCACGCCAGCAGAGTCGATATCGTCCTCTACAGTCTCCTGATGGTCCCTATACCAATAAATCACACTCCTCATCGCATCCATTCAACCACATTAATCACAATTTAACTTCCAGTTCAACATGTTTTCAAAGTTGGCTTCATCTTGAGAAGGTCGTAGACCGATATCCTGCTTGCTACCCATGGAAACATTGCCCCTGGATTCACCCCACTGACACTATGCGCCTTTAGGATTTCGCCACATATATATGTCGATCACATCCTTCTAACTTATTTATCTGCATAAGCTCATATACGGGTAGGACCATCAGATTGCCTTTCTTGCGGAATCTTCAAAAACTCGAGGATATAGGTGTCAAACTCCGACTGTAGTTGGGTAGTAGGGACCTGGAACGGGAGAACCGTCTATGGTTGAAGCCCGAAATGTATAAGGAATGAAAATGTCAAGCTGCATCCTCTTTGAGTTTACTGGACGTCTGAATGCTTCTTTATGCATGTGGAATGTCAAACTGGTTACCATTGTATTGGGTTGGGCACAACGAAACACCGGCACCCGACACAGATATGCTACGCCGCACTCTCACTCGTCATGAATCTCCCACCAGGCCATGCAATGCTCATACGCCAACCCGGGTCTCTCCCGAATCCCAACTTACCCCCTGGCACTGACACACTTCTCGGTATCACACTTCCCGGTATCGAACACATTATAGCGCTTATGATGGAAAATCACTCTTTTGACAACATATTCGGCCTCCTGGGTCGTGGGGATGGCTTCACGCTTGGTCCCGATGGGAAACCCGCTGCAATGAATACATATGCCAACGGGACCCTCCAACACGCCTTCCATATGCCGAACACATGTCAACTTGGATCGCAGCCGAGCCAGACATGGACCGCGAGCCATAACGCCTTTAACAATGGGAGCATGGACGGATTTGTTAGTACACCAATTTTCCAGGGAAGCACATTGCTTGTTGGAGGGGTTGCGATGGGCTACTTTACAGAGGAGGACTTGCCCACGACGCTTAGTCTAGCCAAGCAATTCCCCATTGCAGACCGATACTTTTCTTCTGTTTTGGGCCAGACATTCCCTAACCGCATGTACTTAATCGCAGCCACTTCAATGGGGATTACCAACGACAACCAGGATTTAACCAAGCTAGTCCCGCCCTCCGGAACCATTTTCAACACCCTTGACAAGTTCAACATTAGCTGGACCGACTACGTTACAACATTCCCCTTTGGATCTACCCCAGAACTCTTTCAAATCAACGACAACCCAACAGTAACCACCAACCACAAATTCTTTTCAGATTTCTTCTCCGACGCAGCAGCCGGAACATTCCTACACTTCACATTTCTCGATCCCAACTCTACGTTAACGCAGGAAAACCCGCATAATGTTGTCCTCGGCGATGCCCTCATTTTTGACGTCGTCCATGCCATCGGGAATTCACCCCTTTGGGACAAGACGCCTTTTATTATCAACTAAGACGAGCGCGGCGGCTACTTGGATCGCGTCTCCCCTCCCGCTGCCCTGAGACCTGACAATATCTTACCCATCAACCATGCAGCACCCCCATAGGATGGATACCAACGTTACGGCTTCCGCATCCCCAGGATATTCATCTCCCCTTATGCGAAAATGGACTTTGTCAGACACATGGTCTCCGACCATACTTCCGTCCTGGCACTGATTGAGCGAAAATTCAATCTTCCAGCACTTACTTTCTGGGATGCGAATGCGAATGATTTGATGGATTTCTTGGACTTTGAGGCATTGGAGAAGATGACGCCTAATTTCCCGGTGCTTCCACCACTTGCGTCGCCTGGAAATACGACACCTGCTCTGGCATGTGATGTTACTGGTCCTGGAGTTATTCCTCTGCCGGGGACCACTAGTCCCCCTGAAGACCAACACCATAATCGATAGTAGGAGAGGGAAATGTGGGGGGGATGGCAGCACAGAGAAGAAATACATAGTCTCAAACATGGATTTGGTCGACTCTAGCTGTCATTTAAGCTGGTGCATTCTGCAAAATCTCTGTTAATATCCACTTAGTTTACCGCCTTTGTTTGGGTTTAAATCATAGTGCGCCCGACCTAGGGATTTCTTTAATTACACACGCACTCACTTCCTCGCATGTCATTTGAGTCAAATCTCTATGATGCTTCTACGTACGTGCTTAACAAAGGATTACAATCGTGCAATATCGACTACCATTCGAAGTTACGGTGGGACGAGGTGGCAACGTACTTTGTAACAGACCGCAACTCTTCAAGGTCAACACATGTATTTTCGTGATACCAATTTAACTTAATCTAACGTGCACGCCAGGAGACTCGATATCTTCCTCAACGGTCCCCTCATAGTTCCCATATCAATAGCTCACACTCACAATCTGAGCCATTCCACCATATTCATCACCATTTCTTCCAAGTTCAACGTATTTTCACAGTTGGCTTCTTTGCTGACAAGGGCATAAACACCCCATCGACATTCTGCTTCGTCCCGATGAAAACATCGCCGCTGGATTCATGCCACTGAAGCTATGACCTTTTCGGGTTTCACCACATATATCTGTCAGTCACATCGTTTTTACTTATTTATCTCGATAAGCTCAGATACAGGTAGGACCATCAGATTGCCTTTCTTAAGGACTCTTCAAGAACTCAAGCATCTAGGTGCCAAACTCCTACTGTAGAGCTTCATGCGGAAGCCGTAACGTTGGTATCCTTCGTATAGGGGTTCTGCGTGGTTGATAGGTAAGATATTGTCAGGTCTCAGGGCAGCGGGAGGCGAGACGTGATCAAAGTAGCCGCCGTGCTCATCATAGTTGATAATAAAAGGCGTCTTGTCCCAAAGGGGTGAATTCCCGATGGCATGGACGACGTCAAAAATGAGGGCATCTCCGAGGGTAACGTTATGCGGGTTTTCCTGCGTTAACGTAGAGTTGGGATCGAGAAATGTGAAGTGTGGGAGTGTTCCAGCTGCTGCGTCTGAGAAGAAATCTGGAAAGGATTTGTGGTTGATGGTTACTGTTGGGTTGTCGTTGATTTGAAAGAGTTTTGGGGTAGATTCAAAGCGGAATATTGTAACGTAGTCGGTGGAAAGGATTTGTGGTTGATGGTTACTGTTGGGTTGTCGTTGATTTGAAAGAGTTCTGGGGTAGATTCAAAGCGGAATATTGTAACGTAGTCGGTCCAGCTAATGTTGAACTGGTCAAGGGTGTTGAAAATCGTTCCGGAAGGCGGGATTAGCTTGGTTAAATCCTGATTGTCGTTGGTAATCCCCATGGAGGTGGCAACGATTAGGTACATGCGGGTAGGGAATGTCTGGCCCAAAACACAACAAAAAAGTATTGGTCTGCAATGGGAAATTGCTTGGCTAGACTAAACGTCTCGGGCAAGTCCTCCTTTGTAAAGTAGCCCATCGCAACCCCTCCAATAAGCAATGTGCTCCCCTGGAAAGTTGGAGTACTACAATCCGTGTAGAAATGGCGATGGCCGGGCAAGACAAAAGCAAACCGAGTCACCCCATGTCACTCCATTGTGACACAGGAAATCCACATATCCATTGTTATCCATAAGTCAATTTGTGCAGTAAATATTTTTTCTTATTGTTTCTGTTCTCTTTATTGTTCTCCAAAAACTATAAAGAGGTAGCTAGTTTTTATTCTTTTTCCCTCAGTACTTTGCAACAAGCAAATACTGAGATAAGAAACTCATTATTATGCTTTACTTTTAAATTGTTACTTATCTGTACATTTTGTAGACACATACAGGTAAATTACATATATAGTACATGGCAACAAGCAAATACTGAGACACATACAGTTCATTTAATCCTTTAATCCGTCCATGCTCCCGTTGTTGAAAGCATTATGACTCGCGGTCCATGTCTGGCTAGGCTGCACACGGAGTTGACATGTGTTTGGCATGTGAAAAGCATCCTGTTGGCCTACGGATTCACTGCTGTTGGTTTCCCATCCAGACCAGGAGCCCAAACATGTTGTCGAAAGAGTGATTTTCCATCATCAATATTATAACGTTGGGAATATTGCCATTTCGCACCACAACATGTCATGTGACGTGTCTGCATTACATAAGTTATGCTGTAGCTAAAATTTTCCCTCGTCAAATTATAACCATCACCCGCGTTTCGAACTGCGTGCTCCAGGGGAAATTCAACATATAATGTGTTCGATACCGGCACGTGTGTCAGTGCCAGGGGGTAAGTTGGGATTCGGGAGAGACCCAGGTCGGCGTAGGTCTTTATGACCCAAGGCATGTAATGCTGCTTGCACGCTGTCGTCGAGTTTGTGTGTGAGTCTGGTATTGATTGTTGTCCTGATCCTCGAATATCGTGTCCAAGGACTGCAGTCGTGCTCCATAGAAGAATGCTGCAGCTGTCGATATGGAACGCATCTTTTTGAGGACCAGTAGTCAGGAATGACTGGAGAGGACACAAGAAGGCCAAGGAGTTTTATCTCCGCGCATAATTTTAGTACCGTCATGTGAGCAGTATCAATAGATAGATATTAAGGGAGGATCTAATCTTCCCTTAGTAGTACATATCCGCTTTACGGTTGTCAATTCCCACCCAGCTACGATGCAGAAGTGAGAGATTCTCAACATTTGAGGGCCTTTGTCCACGTGATTGAGAATTGCATGGTCTGGTGGGAGATTCATGACGATTCGGAGTGTGGCGTAGCATATCTGTGTCGAGTGCCGGTATTTTGCTGTTCTCAACCCGATACAATGGTAACCAGTTTGACATTCCATGTGCGTAGAGAAGCAGCGAGACGGGCAGTAAACTCAATGGGGATGTAGCTTGACATTTCATTCCTTATACATTTCGGGCTTCAACCATAGACGGTTCTCCCGTTCCAGGTCCCCACTACCCAACTCAAGAAACATTATCAAGCAAGAAGATAACCCGTCGTCTGACAAGCTTTGCCCGAGCACGTTTTCAACAACGGTCGAGATAAACAAGCTTTCAGGTACGATCGATCGATTTGGGTGGGTCACCTTCTGGATAAGGCTGCGAAATTTCCCATAAATGGGTTTTCTGTCTGTTTGAGGGAGGAATAATAATATTCAAGAACGGTCAAGATCAGCCAGCAAGAGGTGCTCGTGGGTCCTAACGTGGAAATGTTTTGGTTAATATCCTAATATTGTGAGATATGGCAATGTGTGAGTGGCCTGCGTCAATTGTCCTGCTAGACATTCGTTGAAGCTCTACAGTGGGAGTTTGGCACCCATATGCTCAAGTTCTTGAAGATTCTTTAAGAAAGGAAATCTGATGGTCCTACTTGTATCTGAGCTTATGCAGATGATAAGTGAAAACGATATGACCCACAGATGTATGTGGCGAAACCCTACAGGGCCATAGGGTCAACGGCATGAATCCAGCGTCAATGTTTTCTTGGGTAGCAAGCAGAATGCCGATCAGGTGTTTACACTTTTCTCAGGGATGAAGCCAGCCGTGAAAATACTTTGCACTTGGAAGAAATGATGATGAATGTGGTGGAATGGATCGGATTGTTACTGTGAGCTATTGATATGGGAACTATCAGGAGACCGTAGGGGAAGATATCGACGCGTAGACGTTATGCACTTCTATGTTATTTTATTACCTTGATCGGCCATGAACGGACTAATGTGGAAATATGTTGGTGAATATCCCGATTATTGTGAGACAGGGAAAATATGTGAGTGCCCTGCGACAATTGTTCTGCTAGGCACTCGTTGAAGCTCTACAGTAGGATTTTGGTACCCATATCCTCGAGTTCTTGAAGATTCCTCAAGATAGGCAATCTGATGGTCCTACCTTTATCTGAGCTTATCAAGATAAATAAGTAAAAACGATGTGACTGGCAGATATATATGGCGAAACCCTAAAGGGCCATAGCGTCAGTGGCAGGGATCCAGCACCAATGTTTTCATGGGTAGCAAGCAGAATGTCGATGAGATGATGCCGCCCTTATCAGGGATGAAACCAACTTTGGAAATACGTTGAACCTGGAGGAAATGATGATGACCATGATGTAATGGATCGGATTGTGAGTGTGAGCTATTGATATGGGAGCTATCAGCAGACTGTAGAGGAAGATATCGACTCTGCTGGCTTGGACGTTAGATTGAGTCATATTCGTATCACAAAAATACAAATTCTGACCTGGAAGAGTTTGCCGTCTGCTAAAAGTACGTTGCCACCTGGTCCCACCGTAACGTTGGATGGTAGTCGATGTTACACAACTTTAATCCTGGTATAAGCACCTACGTAGAAGCATCATAGATTTTTAAATCAAATGACATGTGGGGAGGTGATGGCGTTTGGAATTAAAGACATCCCTAGGTCGGTGGTGTTGTGATTTAAACCCAAACAGAGGGGGTGAACTAGGTGGATATGAACAGAAATTTGCAGAATGTGCCAGCTTGAATGACAGCTAGAGTCTACCAAATCCATGTTTGAGAATATCCATTTCTTCTCCGGGCTGCAATACCCCCCATATTTCCCTCTCCCATTAACGATTATGGTGATGGTCTTCAGGGGAACTAGTCGTCCCCGGCGGAGGAATAGCTCCAGGGCCAGTAACATCACATGCCAGAGCAGCGGTGGTATTTCCAGGTGACGCAAGTGGTGGAAGCACTAAAAGATAAGAGTCATCTTCTCCAATGCCTCAAAGTCCAAGAAATCCATCAAATCATTCCCATTCGCATCTCGGAAAGAAAGTGCTGGAAGATTGAATGTTCGCTCGATCAGTGCCAGGACGGAAGTATGGTCGTAGACCATGAGGCTGACAATGTCCTTTTTCAATTAAGGGAAGATGAATATCATGGGGATGCGGAAGCCGTAACGTTGGTATTCATCCTATGGGGGTTCTGCGTGGTTGATAGGTAAGAGATTGTCAGGTCTCAGGGCAGCGGGAGGGGAGACGGTATCAAAGTAGCCGCCGCGCTCGTCATAGTTGATAATAAAAACCGTCTTGTTGCATAGGGGTGAATTCCCGATGGCATGGACGACGTCAGAAATGAGGGAATCTCCGAGGGCAACGTTATGCGGGTTTTCCTGCGTTAACGTAGAGGTGGGATCGAGAAATGTGAAGTGTGGGAGTGTCCCGGCTGCTGTGTCTGAGAAAAAATCTGAAAAGAATTTGTGGTTGGTGGTTACTGTTGTGTTGTCGTTGATTTGAAAGAGTTCTGGGGTAGATTCAAGGCGGAATGTTGTAACGTAGTTGGTCCAGCTAATGTTGAACTTGTCGGACGTATTGAGAATCGTTCCGGAAGGCGGGATTAGCTTGGTTATATCCTGGTTGCCGTTGGTAATCCCATGGAGGTGGCGGCGATTAGGTACATGCAGTGAGGCAATGTCTGGCCCAAAATAGAAGAAAAGTATCGGTCAGCAATGGGGAATTGCTTGGCTAGACTAAGCGTCGTGGGCAAGTCCTCCTCTGTAAAGTAGCCCATCGCAACCCCTCCAACAAGCAAAGTTCTCCTCTGGAAAAATGGAGTGGTAACAAATACGTCCATGCTCCCGCTGTTGAAGGCGTCATGGCTCGCAGTCCTTGTCTGGCTAGGCTGCCCACCGAGTTGACATGTGTTGGGCATGTGAAAGGCGTGTTGGAGTGTCCCGTTGGCATATGGATTCACTGCAGTGGGTATTCCGTCCGGACCAAGTGTAACGCCATCCCCACGACCAAGGAGGCCGAATAAATTCTCGAAAGAGTGATCTTCAATCATAAGCACTATAATGTGTTCGATACCGGGAAGTGTGTCAGTTCCAGGGGGTAAGTTGGGATTCGGGAGACACCTGGGTTGGCGGATGAGAATTGGATGGCCTGGTGGGGGATTCATGACAATTCGGAGTGTGGCGTAGCATATCTGTGTCCGGTGCTGGACTTTCGCTGTTCCCAACCCGATACAATAATAACCAGTTTGACATTCCACCTGCGCAAAGAAGCAGCGAGATGTCCAGTAAAATCAAAGGGCATGTAGCTTGACATTTTCATTCCTCATACATTTCGGGCTCCAACCATAGACGGTTCTCCCGTGCCAGGTCCGCACTACCCTACTCAAGAAACATTATCGAGCATGAACATGACCCGTCGTCTGACAAGCTTTTGCCAATCCACGTACTCAACAAAGTTCGAGATGGACGAGATTTCAGGTACAATCGATCGATTTAGGTGGGTCATCTTCTGGATAAGGCTGCGAAGTTTCCGATAAATGGGTTTTCTGTCTGTTTTAGGGAGGAATAATAGTATTCAAGAACGCTCAAGAACAGTCGGTAAGGGGTGATCGTGGGTCCTACTGGGAATGGGTGCTGGTGCACTTCTATGTTATTACCTTCTTCGGGCATGATCGGAGTAATATGGAAATATGTTGGTGAATATCCCAATATTGTGAGACACCGCAATGTGTGAGTGGCCTGCGTCAATTATCCTGCAAGGCATCTGTGGAAGCTCTACAGTAGGAGTTTGGCACCCATATCCTCTTGTTCTTGAAAATTTCTTAAGAAAGGCAATCTGATCGTCCTACATGCATCTGAGCTTATCAAGATAAATAAGTAAAAACGATGTGACTGACAGATATATATGGCGAAACCCTAAAGGGCCAACGGGTCAGTGGCAGGGATCCAGCGACAATGTTTTCATGGGTAGCAAGGAGAATGTCGGTCTAAAACCTTCTCGGGATGAAGCCAACTTTGAAAATACGTTGAACTTGAAATTAAATTGTGATGAATGTGGTGGAATGGATTGGATGGTGAGTGTGAAATATTGGTATAGGAACTATCAGGAGACCGTAGAGGAAGATATCGACTCTGCTGGCATGGATGTGTTTGGAATTAAAGACATCCCTAGGTCGGGCGCGCTATTATTTACACCCAAACAGAGAGGTGAAATAGGTTGATATTAGAAGGAATTTTGCAGAATGCAGCAACTGAATAACAGCTAGAGTCTATCATCCATGTTTCAAACTATCCATTTCTTCTCCTTGCTGCCACACCCCTCACATTTCAATCTCCCACTAACGATAATGGTGGTGGTCTTCAGGGGGACTGGTCGTCCCCGGCGGAGGAATAACTCCAGGGGGAGTTGCATCACATGCCAGAGCAGCTGTGGTATTTCCAGGGGACGCAAGTGGTGAAGCACCGGGAAATTAGGCGTCATCTTCTCCAATGCCTCAAAATCCAAGCAATCCATCAAATCATTCCCATTCGCACCTCGGAAAGAAAGTGCTGGAAGATTGAATGTTCGCTCGATCCGTGCCAGGACGGAAGTATGGTCGTAGACAATGAGGCTGACAAAGTCCTTTTTCAATTAAGGGAAGATGAATATCATGGGGATGCGGAAGCCATAAAGTTGGTATCCATCCTATGTGGGTCCTCCGTGGTTGATAGGTAAGACATTGTCAGGTCTAAGTGCAGCGGGGGGGGAGACGGTATCAAAGTAGCCGCTGCGCTCGTCATAGTTGATAATACAAACGGTCTTGTTGCATAGGGGTGAATTCCCGATGGCATGGACGACGTCTGAAATGAGGGCATCGCCGAGCACAACGTTATGCGGGTTTTCGTACGTTAACGTAGAGTTGGGATCGAGAAATGTAAAGTCAGGGAGTGTTCCGGCTGCTGCGTCTGCGGAGAAATCTGGAAAGAATTTGTGGTTGATGGTTACTGTTGGGTTGTCGTTGATTTTAAAGAGTTCTGGGGTGGATTCAAAGGGGAATGTTGTAACGTAGTGGGTCCAGCTAATGTTGAACTTGTCAAGGGTGTTGAAAATGGTTCCGGAGGGCGGGACTAGCTTGGTTAAATCCTGGTTGTCGTTGGTAATCCCCATGGAGGTGGCGGCGATTAGGTACATGCGGTTGGGGAATGTCTGGCCCAAACAGAA
Organism: Gomphus sp. MG54; assembly: GCA_003314385.1. NCBI lineage: Eukaryota > Fungi > Basidiomycota > Agaricomycetes > Gomphales > Gomphaceae > Gomphus > Gomphus sp. MG54. Next base: position 12,577 of record QLPG01004496.1, read on the forward strand.
GAAAAGTATCGGTGAGCAATGGGGGATTGCTTGGATAGACTAAGCGTCGTGGGCTAGTCCCCCTCTGTAAAGTAGCCCATTGCAACCCCTCCAACAAGCAAAGTTCTCCCCTGGAAAAATGGAGCGCTAACACATCCATCCATGCTCCCGTTGTTGAAGGCGTAATGGCTCGCAGTCCATGTCTGGCTAGGCTGCGATCCCAGTTGACATGTGTTGTGCATGTGAAAGGCGTGTTGGAGTGTCCCGTTGGCATATGGATTCACTGCAGTGGGTGTTCCGTCCGGACCAATTGTATCGTCATCCCCATGACCAAGGAGGCCCAATATATTCTTGAAAGAGTGATCTTTCATGATAAGCACTATAATGTGTTCGATGCCAGGAAGGGTATAAGTGCCAGCGGGTAAGTCAGGATTCGGGAGAGACCCGGGTTGTCGTAGGTCTTTACGACTCAAGGCGTGCAATGCTGCCTGCACACTGTCATCGAGTTTGGCTCGATGTAAATTCGGTTCGCGTCCCGAGTCGTCACTCCGAGTATTGTCTTCGAGGACGACAGTGGCAGCGGCCCAAAAGAGGGTAGCAACGGTGGTGAATGTTGAACGCATGTTGTTCAGCGCCACGGTCAGGACTGTGTGACCAGAAGAAAAATTGGGATTGGGTCCTTCAATGTTACTACCTTCATCGGCCATGAACGGACTAATGTGGAGATATTTTGGTGAATATCCCAATTATTGTGAGACATGGCAAATGTGCGAGTGGCATGCGTCAATTGTCCTGTTAGGCCTTCATTGAAGCTCTCCAGGAGGAGTTTGGCACCCATATCCTCGAGTTCTTGAAGATTCCTTAAGAAATGTAATCCGATAGTCCTACATGTATCTGAGCTTATGCAGATAAATAAGTGAAACCGATGTGACTCACAGATATATGTGGCGAAACTTTTAAGGGCCATAGCGTCAGGGGCAGGGATCCAGTTGCAATGTTTTCATGGGTAGCAAGTAAAATGTCGATGAGGTGTTTCTATCCTTCTCAGGGATGAAGCCAACTGTGAAAATACTTTGGATTTGGAAGAAATGATGATGAATATGGTGGAATGAATGGGATTGTGAGTGTGGTGAGCTATTAATATAGACACTATCAGGAGACCGTAGAGGAAGATATCGACTCTGCTGGCGTGGACGTTAGATTAAGTCATATTCGTTTCACGAAAATTCAAACGCCGACCTCGAAGAGTTTACTCTCTGCTACAAAGTACGTTGCCACCTACATAACTTTAATACATGTTTATTAAGCACGTACGTACATGCATCATAGACATTTGACTCAAAGTTATTTAAAAAAAAAAATCGTTTGGAATTAAACACATCCTTAAGTCAGACGCGCTATTATGTAGACCCAAGCAGAGGCGGTGAACTGAGTTGATATTGACAGAAATTTTGCAGAATGCACCAACTTGAATAACAGCCAGAGTATACCTACTCCATGTTTGAGACTATCCATTTCTTCTCCTCTCTGCCATACCCCCACATTTCCATCTCCTACTAACGATTATGGTGTTGGTCTTCCGGGGGACTAGTCGTCCCTGGCGGAGGAATAACTCCAGGGCCAGTAACACCACATGCCAGAGCAGCAGTCGTATTTCCAGGGGGTGCAAGTGGTGGAAGAACCGGGAAATTAGGAGTCATCTTCTCCAATGCCTCAAAGTCCAAGAAATCCATCAAATCGTTCGCGTTCGCATCTCGGAAAGTAAGTGCAGGAAGATTGAATTTTCGCTCGATCAGCGCCAGGACGGAAGTATGGTCGTAGACCATGTGGCTGACAAAGTTCTTTTTCGCGTATGGAGAGATGAAAATCATGGGGATGCGGAAGCCGTAACGTTGGTATCCTTCGTATAGGGGTTCTGCGTGGTTGATGGGTAAGATATTGTCAGGTCTCAGGGCAGCGGGAGGGGAGACGTGATCAAAGTATCCGCCGTGCTCGTCATAGTTGATAATGAAAAGCGTCTTGTTCCAAAGGGGTGAATTCCCGATGGCATGGACGACGTCGGAAATGAGGGCATCGCCCAGGGCAACGTTATGCGGGTTTTCCTGCGTTAACGTAGAGTTGGGATCGAGAAATGAAAAGTGGGGGAGTGTTCCGGCTGCTGCGTCTGAGAAGAAATCTGGAAAGGATTTGTGGTTGATGGTTACTGTTGGGTTGTCGTTGATTTGAAAGAGTTCTGGGGTGGATTCAAAGGGGAATGTTGTAACATAGTCGGTCCAGCTAATGTTAAACTTGTCAAGGGTGTTGAAAATCGTTCCGGAGGGCGGGACTAGCTTGGTTAAATCCTGGTTGTCGTTGGTAATCCCCATGGAGGTGGCGGCGATTAGGTACATACGGTTAGGGAATGTCTGGCCCAAAACAGAAGAAAAGTATCGGTCTGCAATTGGGAATTGCTTCGCTAGACTAAGCGTGGTGGGCAAGTCCTCCTCTGTAAAGTAGCCCATTGCAACCCCTCCAACAAGCAATGTGCTTCCCTGGAAAATTGGTGTACTAACAAATCCGTCCATGCTCCCGTTGTTGAGCGCGTTATGGCTCGCGGTCCATGTCTGGCTCGGCTGCGATCCGAGTTGACATGTGTTCGGCATGTGAAAGGCGTGTTGGAGTGTCCCGTTGGCATATGGATTCACCGAGGTGGGGTTTCCGTCAGGACCGAGTGTAAAGCCATCACCACGACCCAAGAGACCGAATATATTGTCAAATGAATGATTTTCCATCATAAGCACTATAATGTGTTCGATGCCAGGAAGGGTGTCAGTGCCAGCGGGTAAGTCAGGATTCGGAAGAGACCC
>QLPG01004498.1:0-17403 GCA_003314385.1 Gomphus sp. MG54
ACACAAGATCTTAATCTTACTTTTTCGCCTGTCACACCTCATGAACCATTCCAAGCTTATGCTGATGCCGACCATGGGGGAAATACCGATAACGGCAAGTCAACCAGTGGGTTCCTTATCAAAATCGGATCTGGAGCTGTCAGCTGGTCAAGCAAGCTTCAACCTGTGGTTGCATTATCTACCACAGAAGCTGAATATATTGCTGCTGTTCATGCTGGCAAGGAGGTCATTTGGTTCCGACAGTTTCTCACGGAACTTGGCGTCACATTTGACTCTCCATCCACACTTCGAATGGACAATCAATCTGCGATCGCTGTCTCAAAAAATCCTGAGCATCATGGATGCATGAAACACTTAGACCTATGCTTCTTTTGGCTCCAGGATGAAGTTGAAAAGGGAACCATATCACCAGCATTTGTCTCTACAAATGAAATGGTGGCCGATCTTCTTACCAAACCACTCGAGTGAACGAAAGTTGAAACCTATCGGAACATGATGGGTCTTGAAGCTCCACAGTGGTGACCTATCAGGGGAGGGTGTTGAAGGTGATATATTCACCACTAGAGCTCTTCTATTTTCTTTCTCTATTTCTTTTATTCTTTATTAACCCGACTCCTAAGCGCCAATATAAGCGCCCGCTTATGTAAGTCCAAAAGCGGCACTTTGGTTTTTTGTCTTTGTTCTTCCATTGACTCAGAACCAAAGGTTAACACCTTTGTTCTGTGTGAGCAGTAAGAAATCATATTAGATTGCTTCTGCCAACAGAATCAGGGGCGGGAACATGCCCACACAGCAGACGCAGGGGATGACGGCCATGGCTCAGTCTAAGCTTGATGCCCAGGGTAGGATCCAACCTAGGGAAATAGCTATCACCACAAAAGAAAATCAGCCAGAGCAGGTGAAGTGAGTTGAGGACTTAGGTGAGAAGAGAGTGCAGGCAGGACGGCTGGCCACTAGAGGCATGGCGCAGGACTCAGAAAACCTCACCAGGGAAGAAATAAGGGAGCTACCTGGGCAGGAGATCAGAAACTCCAATTAAGGTAAGCTCTATCTTGAATGTACCTTGCTAACAATACCAGGTGCATCATGGATGACTAGGGAATAGCACGGGTTAGGCTAACCCGCACGGGTCACCAGGTTGGGTGCCCTTGGGTTTGGGTGTGGGTCAAGCTGAGAGCACCCGTGACCCGGCCCAACCCACCCCCTCAACTATGTACGCATGCACATGCAGGCGCACGACATGACCGTGCCATATGCACGTGCCGACACAAATGCGCCATATGCGCACACACCAACACCAACATGCTGTACGTGCATGCACTGATACCAATGCACCAACACCAATGCACCAATACCAATGCACCATCCGTGCACACACTGATACCAATGTGCCATATGCGCACGCGTATGACATGCACATGTGCGGCACGTTTGTGTCATACATTGCGTGCATGTATGGCGTGTTCATGTTGTATGTCATGTGCGCATATGGCGCATTCATGTCATACATTGCGTGCACATATGGCGTGTTTGTGTCACACATTGCATGTGCATATAGTGCGTTCATGTCGTACGTCGTGTGTGCATACAGCGTGTTCATGTCAGCACATGTGGGTGCGGCATGCACCCGACACCCATCGACCCATGGGAAAAAACCCATGGGTTGATGGGTTCGGGTTTCCCATGGGTCGGGTGTGGGTCACTGTTAAATCCATGTGTCGGCGCTTAGCTAAAGGCTTCCAGAAGGGTTTCCAGAGGGTTCCGAATGATTTCCGAAGGGGGGGTTCATATTCCGGGGACAGAGAGACTGAGGGTCGGACTCGGATCGGAATCAGGAGTCGGAAGCGCCGGGGGTCTTAAGACTGTTCACGGTATAGGGTGATATGAGTGGTTTGAGGTCGTAGGGACTTGGCTTCAACTTATGTGTTGTGCCCTCCTCGATGGTCTGTTCCTAATTTCGGAGAGTCGAAAAGTTTACCAGAACTTAATCAGAAACTACGATGCAGAATTAAGTCAATATTCGTACCGGTGAATAGTCCAGTTGACTGGTGACTTATATACATGTATCTAGTCTTGTACTATCTTGAGTACAAGGGGCAATATAAAACAAAGAACAAAGGAGTGAGGTACACGGTGATCCTGCACGTTGTCTATCAAAGGAGCGGAACCTTGACTTTGGAATCTTTGGAGGTTTGGAAATGCAGAACCTGAAATGATGTATCGGAAATCCAGAAATTGGTTATTCAGACTTTGAGCGATCGGAAACGTCCCGGAAATGGCATGGGTGGTTGTGGTGTTTAATGTGGGTTTGTTTGGTGGCATGGGCCATAACAGTCACCCACATTTGACCCGTGGGTGACCTGTGCCATTCCCTATGGACAACCAACACCTTATCCACCACCATATTACAAGTGATGCAATACAAAGGCATTTCACAACAGGCTGTCAATGCACTATACTCCATTGCTTTTGTGGTGGAGAGTATTGAGGATGACACAAGGTATGAGAGGGTCATGTGCTGGGTAAAAGAGAGCTTGGCAGTGGAAGGGAATGCACTCTCAGTCAAGTTTGCAGAGACCACAGAGATGCTCGACAAGGCTGCTGCAGCTGCCGATACCATGATCAAGATATCCCATCAAGTCACATAGGATGCAGCGGCAGTGGTGAAAATGATACAAACAGCATCAAACATGGTCACTACCTCAGCAACCCATATCAATGAGACCACCACCTCCTACCGCAATGCAATAGTAAAGGTGGCTGCCTCACAACAGGTGCCAGCTAATATTCCCACCCTCGATGGTGAGAGAGGGCATAAAGCAGAGACAAGTGCTGGTGGATGCAGCAGCAACAGGGGAGCGGATACTGGCAGACCTGGACAACTCTGGCCTAATGGTACAAGCAAATAACATCATTGTATCAGTTTAAAAGTCCGGGGGAATGGTGAAGTAGATTTGTGCGATCCGTTGGTATATTTTCTATATTTTTTGTATTTTTTATTTGTTATATTTGTATATGTGGTGATATGGCCGGTGAGTTATCTTTAGGCGCTGATCCAGAAAGGTGGCACATAGTCGATTGGATGGAAATAAACACTGCAGGATGCTCAAAATGCAGCGGCATGTGAGAGAAGAAACTGTAGACCTGGTGTACTACACCTAAGGAAATTATCCCGGCGTGTCCAGATACCCTTGCAGACCGATGCCAATGCCATTGCTGTATCCTTATTCAACAGATCTGACCAGAGCCCTACTAGGTGGTAGGGTGACACAGATGGAGAAGGTGCGCCACCCCTGCCAGAACAAAGCTGATTCCTTACATGACAGAACCAGCACCGATGAGACTAAGAATATACCAACAAAACCTAAATAAACCGGACAAGGCACAGTACAACCTTATCAACTCAGCCACTCACAAGGAGTGGGATCTACTACTGCTTCAGGAGCCATACATAGACACGCTAGGGAATACAAAGGCCAATCATAACTAGTGCATCCTATCTCCTACTTCTCATCTAACTAACACATCTACAAAGAGGACAGCAATTATAGTCGATGCAATATTAGACACCAACATGTGGTCACAGATGTCACTGCAGGGGACAAATGATGTGATGGCAATACAGCTCAAACACCCTCAAGGCAGAACTATGATCTTCAATATCTACAATGACTGTGAACACTTGGCATCCCTGAAAGCTATTGAAAACTTCATTGAACAGGAGGAGGCCAATATCATCCAACATGAGACAGACTCTATGGTCTGGTGTGGGGACTTCAACTGCCATCATCCTATGTGGGACAAGGAGAGGAACCACCATCTATTCATGGCCAAAAAGCTACTAGGGATGTGGAAGAACCATTACTACTTCTGGCAGAATACAACATGATAATGGCTCTCCCAAAATGGACACCAACCCTGTCGACCAAGAACTGGACGAGGGTCGACAATGTATTCTGTACTGACAACATTGTTGATTCTATCATCGCAAGCAACACTGATCCTAGAAGACAAGGCCCAGGGACCAAGCATGTCCCAATCCTCACAACCTTGGACATTGAGGTGAAAACTAAGAAGACGGAACCATTCCATAACTTCAAAATGGTTGACTGGGACTACTGTTGGGAGCAGTTGGCAGAGCAGCTAGAGATGATACCAGAGGCAAGGGAGTTCAGCAACATTTAACAGGGTTGTTGAAATATTGACAAACACCATATGGAACACCATCAACATCATGGTGCCATTGTCAAAACCGGTCCTACATTCATGCAGGTGGTGGACTAGAAATCTTTCAGAACTTAAGAAAGCAAAGAATAGGCTAAACAATCAGTCATATATTCATCGAGCCATAGCTGATCACCCCTCTCATACAGAACTCAAGGAGAGCAATAAAAATATAGCAGAGAAATTAGCAAAGCAAAGGCACAACACTGGGCAGAGTACTTAGAAGAGCTCAATGAGGGACTCCTGTGGACAGCAAACAGATATCTATCTAACCCAGCCTCATATGGTGGCAGATCATGAATCCCTATGCTGCAGATCACAGAGCCTGGTGGCACCATATGTATGGCAGAAACCAATGAAGAAAAAAGCAAAGCCCTTGCAGCAGCATTCCTCCCACCCAGGCCTGCCAAGTCACAAGTGTCAACAGACTTCTGCTACCCAAAACGTATCAACCACAGCTTTCAGATCCACGAAGACCAAATTAGGCATCAGATTGACAAACTGAAGCCCTATAAGGCATCAGGTGATGATGGGATCCCAAATGTAGTACTGAAAGAGATGATTGACCAGATTGCTGAGCATCTCCTCCACATCTTTTGTGCTACATTTACACTGAAAACCTATAGTGACAGCTGGAGATCCTGGGTCACAGTGGTGCTGTGGAAGCTGGGAAAGGCCAACTACAATGCACCAAAATCATACCACCCCATAGCTCTGTTCAACACTATAAGGAAATGCTAACTGCAATAGTAGCAGATGACTTAGTTTACCTAATAGATAAACACAACCTCCTGCCTGCCAATCACGTTGGAGGAAGGCCCAGCAGGACAACTACTGACTCACTCCACCTTGTTGCCAACAAGATCAAGGGCATGTGGTGGAGGAAAAAAGTAGCAGTAATTCTATTTCTGGACATCAAAGGGGCATTCCCAAATGCAGTAATGGACTGACTTCTGCACAACATGAGGAAATGAAGGGTGCCAGAAGAACTCATATGCTTTGCAGGGCAGATGCTTGCTGACCAATGCACCAAGCTGAGGTTCGATGACTATCAATCAGAGTGGGTACCCATAGACAATGGGTGTTAAATCTGCATGTTGGCACTTAGCTAGATACTTCCGGAAGGGGTTCTGGGAGTTCTGAATGGTTTTCGAGAAGGGGTTTGTACTCCAGAGGCAGAGGGGCTAGAGGTCATGGGTTCACAGTCAAAAACCGAAAAGCAGAAAGATGGGAGTGCCAGGGGCTTAGACTGTTCGTGGTATTAGGTAGTTCGACTAGTCATTCGAGTGGTTCAAAGTCACAGGGACTTGGCTTCAACTTATGTGTTGCACCCTCCTTGATCATCTGTCCCTGATTTCAGAAAGTTAGAAAGTTTACCGGAACTGAATTGGAAACTACGATGTAGAATTAAGTCAATATTTGTACTGGCAAATAGTCCAGTCACCTAGTGGCTTATATACATGTAACTACTCCTTGTACTATCTTTTGCCAAGTAAGAACAAGGGGAGGGAATAGTACAAGGGCTAATAGAAAATGAAGAACAAGGGAGTGAGGTACGCAATGATCCAGTGTGTTGTTCATCAAAAGAGCGGAACCTTGGTCTTGGAATCACGGAGGCTTGGGATTGCAAAAACTTCAGGTTGATGCAATGGGTTTGGAAAGCAGTTGTCTCAGGCTTTGGTTGGTCGGAAGGTCTGGAAATAGTTCGGGTAGTCATGGGAAATAATGGGGTTTATTATAGGCATGGGCCATAACAGTATCCCTCCACTAGGACCAAGCCCTCAAGGTCCTAAGCTTATTCCTGCTGTGTATTGAGTGGAAAGGAGTGTGGGAGTATTTTTTAGGCATATTTGAACATAATGAGCATTCTTTCTGAGTGCCTGTCCATTTGTATATAAGGGGTTTATCCTCTTTCCTTTGAATTCCTCTTCTTACCCCGACTCATGTCCAAACTAGAGTGGGATAACTGGGTGGAGGCCTTGGAGCAGGTGCACACCTTCAAAGCCAAGTATGCGGAAAAGCTTCGTTTGTTGGAGGTGGAAGAGGCATGGGAACAGGAGGTTGCCCAGAGGGCTGGAAAAAATCAGAGGGCTGAAGTCTAAATGTTGGAGGGGAAGGAAAAGGGGGTGGAATGAAGGAGGAGGAGGAAGGAAGAGGATTGGGCCCTGGAGAGGGAAGCCAAGGCTCTGGAGCTTTCCCTCCTGGCTAGTCAGAAGGCTGGAGATCTGGAAGGAGTGCCATCCTGGGGGGGTTTTGTTGCCCAATTGGGGTCCAAGGATGGGGATGTTCCTCAACAGGAGACCAGGCCTGATGAGTCCTCGAGTAGTGGTATCCCCTCGGATTTGGAGTCTGTTTTCTCGCCCACTGGGAACAATCCAGGAGGCAGGAAGGATGTCCCCATCATTCCTGTGGTTGGGACAAGTACTGCTGGGAGGGATGTGGAGAGGGAGCATCGGAAACATCGAGAGAAGGATGCTTGGATTTTGGAGGCACAAAGGGCCTATGAAAATCAGATGGCTCGGAATGTGTGGGTGACCAGGAAGGAGGTGGGTCTTGGACCCTTTGAGTCCAGTCTCCAGGTGCTGATTCATCATCATCCTGACCTGTATCAGGTCGCCAACCTGGGGAATCCTTCTTCTTTTTTGAGGTTGGAACCCTGCAACAGGTGTCTTAAACGTGAGAAACCCTGTGAGTGGACCATGTTGGTCAAGACTTGTATTCCCTGTCGGGAGGGCAGGGTGAGGTGTGAGGTCAGCAGGGTACCCATTGTTACAGCATTGATCTCGAGGAGAAGGAGGTGGGAGGAGACAGAGGTTCCTGAGACATCCTCAATGAAGAGGATGAAGGTCGAAGTGGTGGTCCCTTCTCTTCCAAAGGTTGGGAGTACAGAAAATGTGGATATCCTGCAGGAAATTAGGGATGGCATTCTTGCCCTTGGTTCTGATTTAAGGAGGCTGTTAGATGCCTCTGAGATGAGGAATGCCATCAAAACAGATGGTCAGGATCATCCGAGAAGCATGTGGTGGCATGGTGGTCTAGTCTGGAGTTGTCGGGTGGTAGCGGGTCAGTCGTTTCTGGCATGTGGTATGGGGAAGGCAGCCTCTAAGAGGAAAAGGACTCTGAGGAGATGGATCCAGCATGTGGTATGGAAGATACGACACTCAGATTGGGGTGGTCTATATGGCTGGTGGACCCAGTGCATGATGTGGAGAGTTCAGCACCTGTGACATGGCTTCTTACTGAAGAGGTGGTTCTGGTGGATGTGGCATTCATGGCAGGGCCAATTCCTGAAGTAGTGGTCCTGGTGCCGGAGTTGAGTGGTAGAGGAGATGGGAGGGGTGTGGATTTGTTCCACCAGCAGGATCCTTCTGATTTTAATCCTGAGCATTCCTTGTTTTACAGTGATGACTGATGGTGCTTGTATATACTTGTTTCGGAATTAATGGTGTTTCTTGTGTCAGAAGTTTGGGGGTTGTGGGTTGGTGTGGTTGTGGTCGTCATGGTGGTTATGGGTCATGAAATGGTCATGATAGTCATGGTGATAGGCTGTAGAAGCAGCAACCCAAATGCCTAAGAGTTTATTTAACTCTTGCATGAATTGGGAGACAAATTGGGTGCCCCAGTCACTGATGATTTCTTCTGGTAGGCCATGGAGTTTCCATATATGGTCATGGAATAGCCGGGCAACCCCTACTGAGTTTACATCGTATGTGGTGGAAATTACATGTGCATGCTTTGAAAGACGGTCTACAACCACTAGGAGAGCATTGTAGCCCTGACTGGTGGGTAGTTCAGTGATTATATTGACAGTAATAACCTGCCATCTGCGATCTGGGATATGATTGGGGAGGAGCTTGCCCATTGGGAGAGTAGGAAAGGTTTTGGTCCTATTATAGGGATCGCAGGATTTTACATACTTGGAAATGTATCGTCCCATGCCAGGCCACCTCACTGATGATTCCTTCCGGTAGGCCATGGAGTGTCCATATGTGGTCATGGAAGCCGGGCAACCCCTACCGAGTTTACATCGGATGTGGTGGGAATTAGAATTACATGTGCACGCTTTGAAAGACAGTCTACAATTACTAGGAGAGTATTGGAGCCCTGACTGGTGGGTAGTTCAGTGATTATGTCAACAGTAATAACCTGCCATCTGCGATCTGGGATATGATTGGGGAGGAGCTTTCCCATTGGGAGAGTAGGAAAGGTTTTGGTCCTATTACAGGGATCGTAGGATTTTACATACTTGGAAATGTATCGTCCCATGCCAGGCCACCAATAGTTCCTTGATACAAGTTCAGTTGTCTTCCAGCGACCTGGATGTCCTGCAAAGCTTGTATCGTGGTGTGCTTTGACAATGTCATATCGCAGTTTGGAGTCTAGAGGGACGTATACCTTGCCATGGTAGAGGATGCGGCCATTTTCTTCTGCCCATTCTTCACCTCACAGGTTTCCTGAAGATCCAAGTTCTTTGAGTGCCTGTCAGGGGACGACCCTCTTTAAACTCCGATCCAACTCCGAGGTTCCATTTTCAACTCCAGCCAACTCCGAGGCTAAAAAGCCCAGAAACCACTGAGTGGAGACAGAAAAGGTCTTAACACATGATGACTAGAACTCAGAGCAAATACCCGAGCCTCACACTTAGTACCAGGAGATTGGCTCTACAAACTCCGATGTATTGATTTGTAAGCTAGTGCACAGACCACCCATATAAAGGGTATAAAAGGGGCTCACCAGCAGCGGGATCCTTAGACTTTCCTCTTTGGATTCCCCCTGCTTAGGTGAGGACTCTACATGTATTTAGATAGTAGATAATTAAATAAGTTTGGATTCCCCCTGCTTAGCTCACCTCCGAGACATACCTTGGGGCTGTAAGAGGGTTGCCCTTACAGTGCCTTCACAACCTTTTCATCTCGGTCTACACAGTCCCTAACCCTTTCCAGGAACTTATTGGCCTCCCCAGGAACTAGTTGTGCACCTGTCGCACTGATGTGGAACATGTTTGGCTGTAATAAAACTTGGTTCTGATTATCTTCCTCCCCCTGCTTATTATCTACCCGTCTTAAGAGTGCATCAGGTTTAGTTGAATGCTGACCATGATAGTGAATCAGTTCAAAGTCAAAGCGAGGGAGGTAGAGTGACCAGCAAGCTTGACGGCAATTGAGATTCTGTGCAGAACAGAAGTAGGTGAGGTTTTGATGGTCATTCAGGATCTCAATTTTGTACTTGGTTCCCTCTAGGATGTGACACCATTCTTCTAGACCATGAACGACAGAAAGTAGCTCTTTGTCATGGATTGCATAGTTGTGTTCTGTATCTGAAAGACTTTTTGAGACAAAGCCAACAGGTCTCCATTTTCTATCATCACAGAGTTGAGATAGTATGGCACCAGTTGCATATGCTGAGGCATCAGTCTCTAGGTGGAAGCACTTGGTTTGATCTAGGAGGACAAGGATAGGGGTAGAGGTGATAAGACATTTTAGTTCATCAAAGGTGGCTTGTTCAGGTCCATCTGGAGTCCAGGACCACTGTATGTCTGCTTTGGTCAGGTTGTTCAGCGGTTTTGCAATGTGAGAAAAGCCATCCACAAATCAGCGGTAGAAGTTGATGAAGCCAAGGAAGGATCTCACTTCTGTGACATTGCGAGGGATTGGCCAGTCTCGGACTCCTGCTACCTTTACTGGGTCCATGGCTACCTTTCCTGCAGAGAGGATGAGTCCAAGGTACTCCACTTCTAGCTGTTCAAAGACACATTTCTCTGGCTTCAGATAGAGATTGTTGGCACAAAGGGTCTCAAGGACCTGTTGCACTACTTTCCGATAGGCTTCAAGGGATTCAGTGAAAATGAGTATGTCATCAATGAATACTACCACAACCCCTTCATCAATGAGCTCCTTGAATATTTCATTCATCATTGTTTGAAAGGTAGCTGGGCTGTTTGTGAGTCCAAAGAACATCACCAGGGGTTCATATAGGCCTCAATTTGTCTGGAATGCTGCCTTCCATTCATCCCCTTCCTTTATGCATACATTGTTATATCCCCAACAAACATCCAGCTTGGTGAAGTATTTGGCTCTAGCAGTGGAAACCTTGTTTAAGATATCTGGCATGAGGGGTAGGGGGTAGGCATTCTTGATTGTTATCTCATTGAGTTTCCGATAATCTTGTACGAAGCAGAGCCCACTATCCTTCTTTTTTACAAAGAACACTGGAGAAGCCATAGGTGATTTTGAGGGATGAATATGATGACTCTTCAAGTTTTCTTCAAGAAAGGCATCTAGTTCCCTCTGTTCATTGGGAGACATTGGATAGACCTTTGTGCTGAAGGATTTGGCACCTGGGATTAGCTCAATTGCATGGTCCCATGGCTTCTGAGGAGGAAGCTGTCGAAGGATTCTTTTGAAAAGACATCCTTGAATTCCTGATAAGGCTTGGGGACAAGTTCTTTGAAGGATTTGATGGGTGTTAGCTCAGATGCCCTTTGGGCAAGCTGTTGCGACATGGTTGAGCCTACTCCAATTTCCTTGTGGTTGTCTTCAACAAAGACCACAAAGAGTCTGTCCCCATCCTCCGGTGAATATAATGGTTCTTCCACTATGGCAGTGCCTTGTCCCAGAGGAGGGGTAGCACTCTTCTTTACCCTCTCAGAAATGGGTCTCCTGCTGGATAAATTGGTATCACATGACTCAGGGCATCATGTCATCTTCACTTCACCAGTGCTCCAGTCAATTTCTGGGTTATGCTCAGTGAGCTAAGTATGTCCTAGGATGATCGCCAGGTGGCCCAGGCTGGTGACAGAGAAAGTAGCCCACTCTGAGTGATCTCCAAATATGCAGATAAGGTCAACCTCCTCCTTGATCAAACCTGCTTCATTTGGAGTGCCATCAATGTTATAGACTGGTATAGCACGAGAGAGGTGATGGGTTTTGAGCCTTTCAGCTCAGACAAATTCAATGTCAATGAACATTCCAGTGGCACCACTGTCAAGAAGTGCATCAATTGCCAGGGGGCATCCAGTGTCAACTGATTGGACTTTCAAAGGGACTCTTGTACATCGGCGGGCATCAGTAAAGCATACATAGATATGAGGAGTGCACTGTTCTTTGGGGGTTAGAATGGTGGGTTTTGTTTCAGGCATGGCTGGTCTGATTTCAGTCTAATCTGGGGCTGGTAAAGGGCATAGCATGTCTCTTGTAATCCCTAGTGTACATGCTTCAAGAACTGAAAATCAATTTGTCAAGCGGGGCATGTCTTTCACTGCCAACTTGCCTAAAAACCCTGTTCCCCTCCTTCCTCCTGAGTCTGGACCTTTGCCTTCTGTACCATCTCCCAAGCATCCAGCACAGCAGCTACTGATTCAGAAACCATACTTGCAAGCATTGCTTTGGAAATATTGGTGTGGACACATTCCTTGCAGGGTTCTGGACATGCTGGGGAGATGTGTCCTTGCTTGCCACAGTTATAACAGGTCCGCGTCTCAGTGCGATGACGATTGGAATCTATGTCCATGGGGGTTGCAGAGTTAGGTACAGGAGTAACTGGAGTGCTGTGGGTATGGGTTGGAATGATGCAATGGGAGCTCTGGGGTGCTTGGGCTGGCTTAACCTCCACAAAGCGACGGTGGTTGCGATCAATTTGACAAGCTGCATCCTTCAAAGCCTTGAGGTTAGATGGGAGGAAGGGTTGGGCATGGATCTTGTCTAGAATCATCGTTGGGAGTCCTCTTGCATAAGCATCTTCGAGTGCCTCATCATTGAAACCCGTCCTTCCTTCCAGTATCTCAAATTGTGTGGTATAATCATCTGCTGACATGTTAGATGTCATCTTGAGGTTGTGCAGTTTGGTATGGGCCATTCTGGCCCGTTCTGGGTTACCAAAGGCCTCTTCAACCTGCTTAACAAACTCATTGAAGGTAGTGATCAAAGAAGTCCCATCAATGATTGCTTGGGTCTTATTATGTGCCCAGATTGCTGCAGAACCTTCTGACATAAAAGAGAGAGCATACAACATCTTTGTCTTTTCATTGGGAAATGACCCTGACTGAAGAGTGATGGATAGTTTCACTGCATGAATGAATCCTTCTGTATCTGCTCTGTCTCCATTGAACCTCTCTGGATCCGCAACATTGATGGTGTGATGAGAGGAGGAGGATGTGTAAGAAGGGGGGTGAACTCCTATGTGTTGTGTTGCAGCAACTGAGGCAGCAGATGCAGCATTGGCTAGATTGTTTTGAATGCCACCCAGCTGGCCTTGGAGCACCTGATTCTGGTGCTGTAGGTGCCTTGGTTGTTCCACTTGGGTGGCAAGCAGGGTTCTGAGAAAGATGCCCTGTTCACCCAGGGATTCCCAGTATGCCTCAGGTAATTGGTCTGACATGATATAGAGGTAGAATGTGATAAGGAAGATGTGTGGGGTTGTCCCTGGTTAGCTTGATCTTCTGTTAGGGAGACACTATTGACAAGGTCACAATGACTAGATAATCCTATATTTATGAGCTGAAAGGGGATATTCCACCTGGTGTAGCGGTAATCCTCAGTTTATACAAGGTCTACTACCGAGAAATACATGTAAATCTCACCTGGTGTAGCAGTAATCCTCAGAGATCAAGCTGAGGAGTCACCATCACACCAGTCACAACCCTATGCCCTACTCCGGCGCTTATTACATTACCAAGAATATGAAATGGAGATTATGTAAATGGGAAAGATCAACCAAACCCTGACACCGTGGCCTCTAGAACCCGACTAAGGGCTCCTATATGCCTCTGCTCCCCTACCATTTTTCTTGTTTTTCTACATCTGTTTTTCATTTTAGTCTTTTCTGAAACTTGCTCTCTTCTTTTCTTTTTTATTTTCCTTCCCTTCCTCTATCCTACTTCATACTCAACCAAAAGTTCTTGAACCCGGGTTGGACCATCTTTCCAGCCACCCACCTGTTGGCCCTGCCAAACTACTCATGTGGAGTCACCAACCTACATCAGGATCAGCTAACCCAACCCACCGATTCCCAACAAAAAGCCCTTCCATTCTAATAGGCTATCACGAGCATGATAAAAAACACCATCCAACCCAGGGGGCCTCTACCACCCACCTCTATCCATGGCCCCCTCCAAGACAGTTGCCTCCTCCAGCCCTCACCTGTACTCACAAACCTCATACTGCCTATCAGCTTCATGGGTTCAGCTGCTAGAGAGGGGATACTGTCACGACCACATACCGTGCTCTGACTTACTCAGCAGTACCAACCGACCGACCCTTACTCATATCATCCCTCATGGTGCATAGTTTTGGCTCAGTATACTCGGTTCATCATCTGGTTCATTATCCTTATCCAACCCCCCTATTCTTTATCATCCCTACACTCCCTGTCCTTTCCCTCACCCGCTTACCCTTGGGACATTTACTATTCATTGCCACTTACTCGCTGCCCTATTGTTTTATATCTCAGCCATTCCTTATTGTTCTGTTCTTTCCCACAATCTCACCCACTTATTATGGGTCATATTTCATTGTCTTACTCTCGCATTATTCTATTCTAGATCACTGTGGACAATACCTCCACATGGTTTTCATACCTTATTCTTTTCTCCATGTCTTATGCCACCCTTATTCCACATTCCACCTCTCAGCCTATATAAGTAGTAGATGTGTATACATAGTTTCTCAGTCTGAGTATCAACTAGGTTTAAACCTCCCTACTCTCCTCCTTCTGTTCAGAAGTCCTTACTCAGGCCGACACCCTTGGCATCTGCTTGAGTATCTTTTCCGTTATAAGTTAGTGGCATGCACAGGAGGCAGGGCACAATGCACGAGTACGTTGAAGCCAAGCCACCCCAACTGGCATGCAGGACTTGGCTGGTCCCGACCGTACCATCGGCAGTACTGAGGCCTGACACACCAACAACGATCCCCTTCGATTGAAATTGTCAAAGCACTATCCAAGCCTGAGTTGAGTCCACTATATTTGGATACAAATTTACATAAAGAGGTGCAACATGACATCAATGCTGACATCACCAACACCCAAATCTGACAAGAAAGTGTTGAGGTCACAATTCCACCTGCCAATGAACAGGATTCAGAATTAGGCCTATATACACAAGCTGATTTAGAAGATGATATTGATGAGGCTGTTGCAGGTGGACTGGAGATTAACTCATGGGAGTTTTTGCAAGATCAGATCAAGACAGACCTAACAAAAAAGCACCAGATGCTCACCCTATCCGATACCAATAAACTACTGGTATGGACTAAAGGATTGGGAATAATGGAGGCAAGTAAACAAATTGCTCAACAATGGCATGAAGGAGCTGGAACTCACTTTGCTTGAAAAATTTGTGTTCTTGCTCGGCACTATCAAATATTTGAATGGCTTCCTGAAGAAAAGTGTGGTGGTATTCATATAAGGTCACTTCTTTCTGATGAGCGGCTACAGATTTTGGCACGGCAATGGCTTTCTTCCCAAACTGCTGGGCAGGTCACTCCAAAAGCATTTCAAGACACACTTAACACAGTAATTCTTCCTAGCCTCTCAATCACTCCAAAAAATCCAATTGGTCTTCGCACTTCACATTGTTGGTTAATTAAGCTAGGGTGGCACCACAAGGCTCTTAAAAGGGGGGTTTATATGGATGACCATGAATGCACTGATGTGGTTGAGTACCGCAAGAACATATTTTTGCCACTGATGGAGAAGTACCAGAAAAGAATGGCCAAGTGGGTCCAGGATGATGAAGGAAATTTTACAAGAATTCCTCCAACATTACAGGATGGCGAGAAAGAAATCATTCCTAACTTTCAAGATGAGTCTTGTTTCCATGCAAATGAATACAAGTCGTCAGCTTTGTATGGTTTACTATAATTATATGAAATAAAATTTTACAACTCATATAAATCAATATTTTCAGGCTTAAGGTAGGCCAGACAGTTCTGCAAAAAAAAGGAAGAGGCCAACTTATACATGTATCAGAATATATCAATCCTGAAACTGGTCACTTTGTCTACACTGATAAGGAAGGCAAAATTCTTGATGAAGCACGCATAATTATTTACCCTGGATCAAATGGTAATGCATGGTGGGATGCAGAACAACTATTGGCCCAGATATTGCATGCAATTGCTGTTTTTGAGAAGCAGTTTCCTGGGTGCATTTCATTATTTGTTGATGATCAGTCTTCTGCTCATGGATCTCTTGCCCTAGATACTCTCAAAGCCTTTGAGATGAATAAATCTGATGGAGGAAAGCAACGCAAACAGAAAGATACCATAATTTCCCAATCTAATCCAAACCCTTTATTCTGAGGCCAGGTACAAAAAATGACCAGAGTGAATGGGGAACCAAAGGGACTCAAAACAGTTCTTGAAGAAAGGGGGTTCAATGTTCAAGGAAAAAAAGCAAAGTGCAAACCTGGTTGCCCAGCTAACAATACAAACTGCTGCATGGCTTGCATCCTCAGTCACCAAGATGATTTTGCAAATCAAATTTCTCAGCTGGAGGCACTTATTCACAATGCAGGGCATGAATGTATCTTCTTGCCTAAATTTCATTGTGAGATGAACCCTATTGAAATGGCAAGTATTTATTTTATTACTTTCTTGCATTATTTTATGAAACTAAAATATAACAATAGTACTGGGGATGGGCAAAAGTCCATTATCGAGAAATTCCAAAGAAGACATTTGAGGATGCAAAGACAGTGGCAAAAGAATACCTTGATGCATGCCCAGCTGATGTGATATGGTGGTTTATAAATCATTCTTGGAGATTTATGGCTGCATATTGCAAGGGACTTACTGGGAATGCAGCTGCTTGGGCTGTTAGAAAGCAAACCAAGCATCACATAGTTACTAAACAAGCTATGGTGTCAATTGAAGCTATACTTAACTAAAATTTACGTCATGACAATGAGATTTGGGGTGAAAATTTGTGCTGAAAAGGCCCAAAAATTTGGCCACATTAAAAACTCGTTGGAAATCCTTTGGAACATGTTTTTTGGACGTATTTTGACATTCTGATTCTGAATATAACATTAGTTTGGCACAAAAAAATCCTGACCACTCAAAACCAAATTGGTTGAGTTTGCTTGTCCCGTACTGTAGTGCTTAGGGGCTGGCTCAAAGCTATATGTAGGTGAAACACCACCCACATATGTGCTCCTCCTCGGTGGTTGACATTCACTGAGGAGGTGAGCCTGATGTATGATTTAATGGATACTAATGACTTATTTTCCTTTTCTTTCACTGTAGAATATAATATTGGATATATTTGAATGAAAATTACAGTGGTTGACATGAGGAGAATATAATATTAGATTGTTTATAAAACTCTCTGAACCACTGTTGCAAGTTGCTCATTAACCTACAGACAATACATGTGGTCACATGAGTATGTACTAGGATATACAGGGGGCCATTTGCCCATGTAACAATGATGGAGTCTGTGTAAAAATGTAGATAAATCATAGATAATTTGTACTGCACGTAATGGTGTATTTCCACTCTGTCCAGGGACATAAGTGATCATGACGATAAGTATGGCCTGGTATAGTAGAGTGAGTGACTTTGAAACTTTGTCAATTACGATAGGAAGCAGTGTTCTTTGAGTGTGAGACTGGTTTATTACATTGTCACTACTTGTCTCTTATAGAGAATCCATGTCCAATGCATGAGTCTCTCCATAACTACCCTAAAGTGGCACCCACATGTGGTCGACCCAATGTGGGTCACCATGTTTCAATCTTTTCTTGTCTGCCCCTGTTCATGTGGTCTAACTAAGTAAGAACAACCTCCTCCATGCTTCTTATCATCTCCTTAACTCCTCTTTTGATGTTGCACCCCATGCTTCTGTTAGAACCAGGGATCATTGAGTCATTATACATATTCTTCTACACTAAAACCGGTATATCTCCCCCAACCATTATCCAATCAAGATGCAGCATTACACCAATGCTCCATATACTATGAAGAACATCCACGAATATTTTCGTGGATTTAGGAGCGGGTTTTACCCCACACTCTCTACCCGGCCGCCTACCTACCCCAAGGGCCGGCTCACCTCATCTGGACACGTTGGGAAGGGGATACACTGGCATGTGGATTTATATTCATTCTATTTCATATCCTATTCTATTTCCATATTCCCCCTGTGAAGTTTTCGTTCTATATCATTCCCACCGCATAT